>LGRX02001352.1:0-70687 GCA_001247695.2 Cymbomonas tetramitiformis
AAGGGCGGTCATGCACAGGCTAAAAGGGCGGTCATACACAGGCCAAAAGGACGGTCATACATAGGGCAGAAGTGGCGGTCATACACTCGGAACACAGGGCTGTTGTATACTGGGCAGGAAGGCAGTGCAGTGCCGGCAGCCATGAGCGAGACAGTGAGCGTTCCAAAGGCCAGAGGGAGGTTGGACTCACCGGCCCGTTGAAGCGTATGAGCAGACCGGTCCGCCGAATGAAGCCTGGGCGCTCGTCCGCACGCGCCGCAAAAAAGCTCCTCTTGCTTCGGTCACGTGGCGTCTTCACGCGCGTGTGTGCAGTGGGGAAGGCGAACCACTTGTCAGCCACCTGCGCCGCGCTCGTCGCGTTGAGTGTCGAGAGGTAGTCCAGGAAGAGATCCGCGACATCTTCTTCTGCGCTTTCCCGCCCTCCGATTCTCATCTCATAGGCGGCGATCCCGAAGCAGAACAAATTCAAGTGCGCGCCTCCCTGCCTCATTCTTGAGCTCGCAGCATCACAGATTGACGAATTCCTTAGTCCGGCACTTCACAAGCAGCGATCCTAACCTGTTGGGATTTCGAGAGGGACTTAGAGGCCCCTGGGAATTGACCAATCATAACTACGTCCACAGCAAGCATGGCTACAAGAATGTGATGTGAAAATACCACACGGACTTGACTATGAGAGCTGATGCTTGCAGAAGGCGACTTATCTGACAAGCTCAGCTTGGAATTCCTTCGCACTGTGCCACGTGTGTGAATCTTTGAAGGGTACGATGCCACGCGCTCAGATCCACCCTCTGTGAGGGGCGCACCTCTCATAGGCTGATGTGGGAAGATTTCCTTGTAGAAGTTGAGTAGGTCCACCCGGTGCCCAGCAGCAACCAGCACCCCATCAGCCATGAAGAAGCACTGGTCGAACTCGCGGAAGATGTCGTAGCGCGGCTGATGGATGCTGCAAATAATACCGCAGCCCTTCGTCGTCAGAACTCGCAAGATTGACATCACTTCCATCGCCGTCCCCGCGTCCAGACCAGTCGTTGGCTCGTCCAAGAAGATGAGCTGAAGACAAAGCCTCCCACATCTCTTTATCAGCTCACCGAGTCCCTGCATTGTGGTTTTCACTGCACAGTTTCGCCAGGGGCCGCCGGAATGGCATGCGAGGGCTCTCTCCGGGCGGTGATCATCAACGCATGCTGTCAAAGATGTGACGAGTAACGGGCACAACACAATCAGGCCAACTCCAGAGATATGCGAGGGAGGACGCGACAGGAAGATATGAATTTGCGGTGGAAGACAAATGCGGTAAATGGAAGACATCATACAGTGATTGAAAGCTACCGCAATGCACACGCTGAACGGCATGAGGCCCACTGACAAAAGCCAGCCCACCATCATCCAGGTGGATGTTAGAAGCATTCAGGGACAGGCATGGCTGTGACAAGATACCACCATCACTGACACACCTCAAATCAAATGCAAAGCAGCATGGATGATAGTATGTGGTGATCATTGCTGACATGCAATATTGTACGTTGGTCCCCGAGGAACGGAGTAAGCAAACCCTGCTGGCATGGCCCCGCAATGCATACACACGCACACTGAGCGGCATGAGGCAAGCCAACAAAAGCCAGCCCACCATCATCCCACTGGATGTGAGAAGCATTCAGGAACTTTGCAGCTGTGCATCAGACAAACGGAATCTACCCGACCCATGGGGACTTTTTGTGCTTTGTTCGCACAGGGCGCATAGGGAAATTTTAATCGGGAGCATCATTCAGGTAAGGGGGAGAGAGCCAGGAGAGACTGGTGGGAGGAGGGGGTGAATGCGAAGAGAACGGGAGCGCAAAGGAGAGTTACCAAACCGCAAGATACCTGGATGCAGACTCGTGACACAGCCTGACTATCATCGGGACCCTCCTGTCGCCCTTCCTTGTTTAACGACAGCCAACGACCAAGGAGAGCTAAGCAAAACTCGAGACTCTGGGCCAATAAGTCAGACTGTGCACCTGTACCTGATACCTTGGGTGTGGACTCGGCTCTGCTCTTAGGGGAAGGGCTCAGGAACAGTGGTTGCTTGGGCTGTGGGTGTGGAGAGGGGCATGCTCTGGGCCTAGACCGGGTGTCCATCGACTGACAGCACACGCGGCCCTCGGACAAGTGCATAGGGGTAATAATGAGAGAGAGAAGTTGGGGCACGAAGGGCTGGCCGTGAGTCATCTCGTTATCATCCCAGTGGATGTGAGAAGCATTCAGGAACAGGGCGCGGCCGTGAGTGCCCAACAAATGGAGTCCACACTACACAGGATGGGTTCTGCTGAACAGAGCGCATCATGAGTGAGTGTCCCCCATTTGTCGGGCAGTCACTCATGACGCGATCTATTGGGCGCTAGACACGGGGGCCCAGAGGGTCAGGGCGTGCCCCCCGGGGGTTGTTGGGCACTCACTCATGACGCGATCTACTGGCTAGAGACGGGGAAGAGGGTCAGGGCACTCGGGGTTGTTGGGCACTCACTCATGGCGCGATCTACTGGGCGCTAGAGACGGGGGCCAAGAGGGCCAGGGCGTGCCCCCCGGGGGTTGTTGGGCACTAATCTTCGACTCTTAAACCACCTTCAGAAGCAGGGTAGGCGAGAAGCTATGTCAGAGACCACATTTCTACGGTGCCGGAGGGATCACACCCCCTGTTGGCTCAGGTTACTAACCACTCCAACGCGCTTTAGTTTCTGAAGGCCAAGGATGGGGGCCTACCCGTGGGGGCAAGGTGGGTGGAACATGTGCCTTAGTACAGGGCTGCCGCACAGGGGGAGTAGGGTAGGGGTGTGAAGGGCTAGTTAGGGTGGTGGGTCTTGTTGTGCACTCGCCGCTTGGTGCGGTGGTTACGGCGATGGCGGGCGGTGATACGGTGGTAGCAGGCAGGCGGGGGGACAGCCCATTGTCGGGTTAGTGTCCGTGTGGGGCGGACTTGACCGTGGGAGTGGGTTGGCTTGAGGGTGTGAGGTGGGGCGGTGGGGTGGCTGTAGGGAGTGGTGGCGGCACGACTTAGTTGGTCGCTGGGTGGGCATTCGGCGGGGCGGGGAGAGGGATTGCGGTCGGGGATGCGGTCAGCGGCAGGGTCCGTGGCGGGGGCGCTTGGATTGTTGGGTCCTGTGGGTTGCGGTGTTGCAGTGGCGGTTGGCATGGGATCGTGAGGTTGGTCGTTCCAGAGGTCATGAAGGATCTCATCAAGTTCCTGCTGCCGGGCCTGTTCAGCCGGGGCTTCAGTCGCTCTGAGTGATTCAAGCAGGTTCTGTGACTCGGGGGTGGTACTGTTCGCTGATTGGTCGTCGTGGAGGTCATGAAGGATCTCATCAAGTTCCTACTGCTGGGCCCGCCTTGCTTGTGGTTCTCCGGCCTTCGATACATATTCAATCATACATATTCCCAACCCAGATGAAAAGCAGCATGGAAAGATGATGCGATGTGACCGATCATCACCCAACAATTGTTGGTCCCTGGGTAACGGAGTAAGCGGACCCTGCTGGCATGCCCCCCAATGGCTCACGGTCGATGGATGGGACCCGCAGGTCCATGGTTATGCCATGAATGCAGTCACACCACACGGCATGGACACCCTATGGTAAAAACTAAAAACGTAAGCACACACACACGCACACGGCTTAATCCTTTGATCCCCGGTGTGGGTAGATAGTGCAACCGATCTTCCCTGGCTATATGGTGCCAAAGGAATCGGTGCAAGGGTATGCCACACACAAGGCTTGGCCGCCGGGAGGGCTGAGGATCAGTGCCCAAAGTATGTGCGGAATCCTTTGATTGCGATGATGGGTGCATGGTGCAGCAGACCTCCTGTGGCTCTCTGGTGCCCAAGAAATCGGTCCAAGGATAAGCACACACGGCTTGGCCGCCGGGAGGGCTCGGGACCGGGATGCTGGAGGAGTAACCCCAAGCAGGAACAGTGTAATTCACATCTGGAGCAGCTTACCCACAGGGCTTCAATACAGGGTTGCTGTCAAGGATGGAGGGTTGCAAGTGCAGTTCGATGGCGGGCGCTCAAAGTCTGAAGGAAGCCATTCAGTCCATCATTCTCAGCCCCATGGGAGGGGCCTTTGGGATACTCGGCAGCCGCATGGGACGACCCTTTGGAACACGGGACATGTGGTGGGTGAACAAGCTCTCATGAGACTCCGCTTTGGGGCAAACAGGGAGCAGGGTGGTGGTTCTAAGCACAGGCTTGGTGGTGGAGAGGTGGCTCGGGCAGCTCAGGGGGTGGAGGTGGACCGGCTTCAGTGACACAACTTCAGTGTGTGGACAGAGCATTCACAAAACGCTCAGGTGGCCCAGTGAGGCTTAGGAGGTCACCGTTCTGCACTAGTGAGCTCCGGAAAATCGGATGAGTGTCACGAAATGTGTGCTGAAATCTTTGATCCCAGATGTAGTTTCATATTGCAGCCGATATTCTGTGGCAGTTTCGGCACTTGGGTTTTGGTTGCCAAAGGAATCGGTCCAAGGATTAGCACAACCCCTTTCTCTGTGTGTGTCTCTCTCTTTTGGGATTGTGACGGTTCACATTCATAAAAAGGCCGACGTGGGATCGGGAAGAACGATTTGCCACACGGCATCACGTCAAGGACTTGGGACAGCCCCAGTGACACGGCACAGAAGCTCGCCCCAGTGACACGGCACAGAAGCTCGCCTAGATTCCGCAAGAGGAATGGCGCAGGGCGACGAGGCTCCCTCCACTTGGGCGTCGCAGAGCACCTGAGGGTCGTTCACTATAGTCACCCCAACCGACAGACGACGCTTCTCGCCTCCTGACAGTGTCTTCGCCCCGCCCTGCTCTCGCACACCGCCAGCGATCCAGTCAGCACAACGGGCTCTAGAAAGCTCTGACACCTTCAGCTGATGGATGCTGTTCAAGCGGGCCGCCAAGCCTCGCCCCACCGGGCTCAAGCGGGCCGCAAGCCTCGCCCCACCGGGCGTTGCCGTCGCAGTTAAACTCGGCTCATGCTTGAAGCTCGTCACCAAAACCGCGCGAGCGTTGGGAGAAACCGCACCGAAAAGTCGTTGCCGCCGACGTACATGTCAGCCACCTCAGCGAGGCCAAGTTCGGAGAGAAGGTTGGCCACCTTCTGGGTCCTCTCCTCGGTAGTGGTGTAGGAAGGCAGCATTAGCTCGGCATATAGTTGCATCGTCTGTATCCGCAACCCAAATCTCACCCCACCTCCCTCCGAGCCGCGCCTGGGGAAGCCGTAGCGTGCCGTGCGAGGAGGCGAGGTCTGCATCCAGGCCATCAGAGACATGGAGAAGCAGAGCTCAGCGCTGAAGGGGGTTATGGAAAAGTGCATGGGAAAAGTGAGCGCCGGGAACCACACTGAGCGCACCTCCTTCGTGGTGAGGAACGGCTCGAAAATATCCTGCTGGCTAACGAATCCGATTTCAAAGCCCTCGCAGTGACGGGTTGTCGTTCCGGTTACCGTGCCGAAGACCTACACAAGGCTGACGTCCAAATCAGAAGTACCAAGCGACGAGGCCGCATGACTCAGGGATCGGCGCTAAGTAGAATCGAGGGTTTCGAAAGTAGACACTAGTGCTGAATGTAAGAATGCACACACAAGTTCCGCTAATAAGCCCATGAGATACTTAGAGCGGAAGGTGGGCCGATAGCTGAGCAGGATTCTGTGTCGCACAACCTTCGTGGAGAGCCGGGCTGCGGAGGAGGGACGGACTTGGAGTGGTGAGAGGAAGGTGTGTGTAGCGGAGAGCTCTCGAAATCATGCAGGAGAGGATATTTGAAGCAGGAAAGGATGTTTGTTGCAGAGCAGCACGGTTATAACTCAGATTGCGCCGACGATCGCAGTCCGTGCGCTCTCCATTCACTCGGTTGATCTATCGCAAGTGGGCGTACGGACGTGGAGGGAGTAACGCAGACAAACAAGTCGAATTTTCCAAACCCAGCGATATAAACACACAAGTTATTTTGAGTGTCAGGGGCAAGGTTGACAACCTGACTATGGACACGCAATAGTGTGCGCAACTGATTATCATTTGCGAAGCATGCTAACGGGCTTCGCACGCAGTCGCTGGGTATGTAAAAAAAAGTACCTCCTGGCGAGCAAGGATATGCAACAGAGTAGTCTTCCCCGCCCCTGATGGTCCCATCAGGGCAGCAATCTCACTCTCATATACCGTTCCAGATATATCGTGTAAGATGGGCTCTGGGCGCTCCTTGACGACGCACGAAATATTCTTGAATTCTAACAAAGGTTTGTGCTCTTTCGTACGCGACATGATACTCGATGCGTGAGTTAGAAACTAGGCGAGTTCACTTTTGACTTTCGATCACTACCGTTATTTCCTACTATTGGTCCCCCATACGCCTTTCGGCGTTTTCAATTTTTTGAAGCAGAGGGTAGATGCTGAAGAAAACTCAATAGAGTCGAAAGTATTAGTATATCTGCTTATTTCGCTCGGGTCACCTAAGCCCTAAACTAAACCCTTGGTCACAATAACCAAAACGAAAAGGGTACAGTACTAGGCGGATCGATCTCAAAAGGAGATCTCCACTAGGCCATCTGACCGTAGGATCATGTGCGCGACAATACTTCGCTTTTTGCATCCCAACATGTCATGCCATAACGCGAGGGTGGCGTCGCGATAAATGTACGCGACTGCAGTGGCACTGTCATCGTTAGCGTCTGGCGATCGTGAGATCGGAAGTTCGTCTGTGTCGCCCGTTGGGATTCGCGCTTTGCTGCTGCTGATTAAGTAAGTAAGTAAGTACTAGGCGCTGTCGATCACAAATACGCGATCTCCACTAGGCGTCGATCTTTTTGGACAGCAAGGTTAATTACCATGCGATGTTAACATGGATATCGCCATTACATCATATGACCGCAGGATCATGTGCGCGACAGTGCTTCGCTTTTTGCTTCCCAGCATGCCGTGGGTGGCGTCGCGGTACATACACTTGACTGCAGTGGCACTGTCATCGTTAGCGTCTGGCGATCGTCAGATCGAAAATTCGACTGCGTCGCCCGTTGGGATTCGAGCTTTGCTGCTGCTGCTGCTGCTGATTGACTAAGGTAAGGTAAGGTAATTTGGTTTGGGTGAAGATTATAAAGGTCAGAGGTAGTAAGTAAGTAAGGTAATTTGGTCCGGTTCCAAATCATAAGGAGCAGAGGTAAGGCGGAAGGTCTTCTTCGGAAACTCCCCATTCCGATTCGAGACCTCTTGCTCTTCGCTCTTGTCTGCTTGAGACTGCAGACAGGATCGGACCTCTCGTCTGCGTCTGGACAGCGACAGGATGTTGATGAGGCTCGAGACTCGAGGCCAGCTCCAGTTCCAGACTCCAGACGAGAGTCGAGACCAGTGATGTCATTATATAATGGTCGACATTATATTGGGTACCATTATATCACGACATGATATTGTGTTGGACATGATATCATGTCACCTCCCGAAAACCATTATATTGGCCACACGATATTGGGTTGCGATCTAATGGTCCCACATTAGATCGCAACCCAATATCGTGTGGCCTTATATAATGTTCAATCTAATGTGCGCGACATTATATCATGTTCATTATGTGACTGTCGAAACATCGGTTCAAAACCATTATTTCACGCGGTCCGCAGTCAAGCCTTTCCAGAAGCGCACGTGCACTGTGCAGCGACAAACGCGCAACTGCTTGTATCTTGTATCCCCAGCTTGTATGCAAGCTTTCTACACAACACTTTTTCGACTGCCGCCTAAGTGTTTCGAATGTTTCGCTTTTGCGCGCGCACTCATCTTACCAGATGCTTTCTCGAGCGGCCATTCTTGTTGAAGTCGGGACAACGAAATGTTCTCTCGGCTGTGGTCACGGTTGGATCACAACGTCAGTGTTTCACTCCATCACTCAGTTCCATCAACCGCACAGAACAACCTGAGTTTTCTTCGCATTACAAGTTCTTTGGGGGAGCGTTTGCCGCGCTTGCCTTGTCCCCAACATCATGGGCTGCTTGTCAGGGGTCGGACGTTGATGATGAAGAGTTGTTGGCTTTGCTGGCGAGTGAGGCAGCTCCTTGCACCCCATCTCAGCACGTTTCGGGCCCAATATCCGTGCTCTCCTCGCAACAATCGAGCACCGGAATGCACGCAACTATTGGGGTAGCACCGATCACTTTGCAATCAGCAGTGGGACCGGTTCGACCGACGGAACCGGCAGTTCACGCAGCAGCTCCGGATACCGATGCTCGGAACGCGGTAACCGCAGAGGTGGCAGCCAGACTGAAGTTCTACCACGAGCTTCCGATCTCAAATAGGGCTTACGCACCATATTGGGCATTTTACTCCAAGCTGAGCACTGCAAAAACCCTAGGCCGATCTTCGAATACTGTATCGGTGCAGTGCATGGTCTGCAACCCAGTGTTGCTCGCTTCGGATGCCCCGCTCCCTTTGGCCCGAAACAAGAAGTTAGCGCTCGGATTTGCCGCCTACGACACAGTGCAAGGCCCAGGTGCCCTTGCGACCCATGCACAACGAACCCACGGCACGTTATATGCCTTGGTGAAAACCGCTATCAGTGAGAAGGCACGCCAAACGCCCGAAAATGTTCCGACAAGGGCCCTTGGGAAAAAACGCAATGTGAGCGAACTGGAGCTGTTTTACGCGGATGTGAAGAAATACAAGCCTGACAACCCTCGACAGATAGGACTTTTGGAGGACCTGTGCTTGTGCGTAGGCAAGGCTCTGCAGCCTATTTCCATAGTGGAGAACCCTTGGATCCGCCGCTTGATGTATCGCCAGAACCCAGCAGTTGTTTTCCCAGATCGAGGCACGTTCCGCACAAAGCACTTGTACCAGTTTAGCGAGCACATCTTCGAGAAGATCACGCTGCCTCGTTTGGAGACAACTGAAACGGTGGCTTTGACTTTCGACCTCTGGATGTCTCACAAAACAGATGAAATCTTTTCTGTTTGCGCCAACTGGAACAACGAAAACTGGGAGCACGAGCATGCCAGCCTCGGGTTAGTAAAGATGACTACTGGGACCACTGGGGCGCAAATAGCTCGCAGCTTCGCTCCGATCATAGCCAAGCACCAGCTGACCGAGAAGGTGGTGGCGTATGTCAAGGATGATGGGGGAAACTTGCATACTTGTGCGACTGCACTTGAAGGCGTCGTGAGTTGCAAGGTAAGATATTTTCATACTAGTATCCGCATATGTCCATATCTCTATTTTCCATATCTGTACCTGTATCTTCCTTACACTCTGTCCACACCAGGGTGAGGGAGGCACACGCATTGTACCAGTGTTCTGACACGTCTGACCCGTGTGACACGTCAGTACGAAAGGCTAAAAGTATGTGTGTCGTGTCGCAAAGGTGCTAGGTTTGGAGAAGCCCAAGAAGGGTGACTGCATAGCACACGCCTTGAGTAAAGCGTGTGGCAAGGCCACCTTGGAAGCAGTGCAACGCCGGTGCCCCGGTATCGAGTTGGAGAAAGCGCACAAGGAGCTTCAAGCGTGTGTGACCTACACCAAGAAAAGTGCTCCTGGAGCTAGCGCGTTGAACCAGGCGCAGAGGAACTGTAACCTGCCTGAGCAACGTTTGTTCACAAAGGTGCGTGCGTGACGCGTCTGTATTGTTTGTATTCGGGTCCGTGCTACAAGGGTGCTATTGTGTGCTCCTTATTATGAGCCAGCACCTGTTTTCGCAGAGCTGGCACGCACACACACTATCGTGGTAGACCTTTGATATTACCTGCTACGCCACACATGACACTAACGTCGACTAGTGTCACAGGTGAAGACCCGCTTCACTTCGACGTACAAGTTCTTCAAGTCAGCTGCCGACAATGAGACCGCGGTGAACATGTGCTTCAGCTCACCGGTGCCGCGAGAGTATAGACACCGTGTTCCTTCGGCCTCGACATGGGCGACCGCAGAGAGCGTCGTGTCCACGCTTAAGTACCCGGCCACGGTGTGTGTCAAGGCTCAGGAACGTGGTCTCTGGATGGTCAGTGACGCGATGAATCGGTGTGGTCGGCTCTATTACGCTCTTGCGAAGGAGATCGCGGCCGCAGAAGCTCAGCTTATTGCCCCGGACCTAGGCCCTGTAGGCGACGAGCCTGCGGGGCAAGCTTTAGAGGCAGTGCGTGAACGCGCACAAATGAGATTCTGTATGGAGATGCGCCGTGAAGTGACCCTACAAAATAAGGATTATTCCAAGGGCTTGGACTTCCGGCTTGGAATTCCGTAGGACCCGTTTGGACGGATATCTCGTTGGGAGGCGTTGGCGTTAACACTGGGAATTCCAAGGGCTTGGACAGCAAATGTCCAGGTCCAAGCCCCGTCCAAGCCGAGGTCCAAGGGCTTGGACCTGGACATTTGCTATCCAAGCCCTTGGAACCCCCTTGGAATTTACACAAGATTCCAATTGGGTTCCAAGCCGTTGGACCCTCGGCTTGGAAGTCCATAGGACCCATCTGGACCGTCGGCTTGGAACCCCGTTGGACCCGCTTGGACCATCGGCTTGGATTCCCATAGGATCTTTTTAGATTGGCGATTCCAAGGGGGTTCCAAATGCTTGGACGGGGCTCGGACCTTGTTAAACGGGCATTCCAATGGGGTTCCAAAGGCTTGGACGGGGCTTAGACTCTGCCAAACGAACGGTGATTCCGAGGAGGGTCCAAGGGCTTGGACGCTGCAAAAAAACAGGTTCCAAAGGGGTTCCAAAGACTTGGACGGGTCTTGAACTCCGTCAAATGAAGTTTCCGAGGGGGTTCCAAGGGCTTGGATAGGGCTTGGACTCAGTTAAACAGAGATTCCAACGTGATTCCAAGGGCTTGCAAGCTCTTAAATTAAGGTTCCAAGCGAGTTCCGAGGGCTTGGACGGGGCTTAGAATCTGTTAAACGAGAATTGCATGGCCAGGTTCCATTGTTCCAAAGCTTCGGAACAATGTTTCCAAAAGCTTGGACGGACATGTTCCAAGGGCTTGGAACCATGGTTCCAAATACATTTATTTTGCTTCATACATTTTATTAATTTCAAACGCTTGGAACCGCATTTCCAACGATTTGGAACAACGTTTCCAAAAGGCTTAAATATATATGGCTCCAAAGGCTTAAACGGACATGGTTCCAAAGACTTGGAACCATGGCTCCAAATACATTTACAGTGAGAATATGCAGGTATGCAGGGTTAAGGGGTACTGCGCAGTTCCAAAATACACTTGCAATTGTTGCTACATTGTTTTCATGTTTCTTTGCACACATACATTATGATGTCTTGTGCATGCTGTACGCAGAAAGTTTAAAGGTTGCGATGCTAAGTTGCAAACACGTCATCATCATTGGATAAATAACATTACTTGACAGAGTTACAAGTGCGTGGGATCTAGGTTCAGGTTAATAATGCTATCACAAGTCAGGGATTCTACCGAAAGCTGCAAGCTTTCGAAACTACTCTTAAAACTAGTCTAATTAGTTTGAAACTTTTAAACTGAAATCTGTTCCGCTAATTGCAAGCACTGACGCACTTGAAACACGACCTGCGAACATGCCGTAAAACAGAACAAAATCAGCGTTCATCAGACGCCGAACCGCAAGTAAAATAATGAACTTCAGTCAACGAAACGCAAATCAGATCCAACGTTTAAACAGTCTTACCTGCGATAGAGCAATTCTCGAACCGGGCGGTACCAATCCCTGAAAAAGTAAAACACAAAGCTCAGTTCTACACGCATATGTGGAAAACATACCGGCGTGTTATGGCCGATTCTCGAGCATCGGTACTATTTTGGGCTGACGCTATTTTTAAAAGTGCAGGTTTGTGGGATTAATGATACGGTGTTGCTACTACGATGATGCTGAACTGTTTTCAAACAAAATGCTGAAAACAACTCTGCGCGCGCAACATGCAAGGCTGCTAGATAACGGCAGGTACGTTCAAGAACTGTCGTTGCGGCATTCTCAGTGTCACAGCGAATTGAGCCCGTACCGTTTGAATAACTCCGCCGCAGAGATCTTTCAGACTTCCTGGAATCGCGTTTACGTCCCGGACCCGAGCGTCACCGGAGAATTTCCTGCAGATCTCCACAAAGTAATCTTGCGAAAAATGAGAAGAAAGAAGACACGGCTAAGCTCATATAGATAATTACAGTACAAACCTGGACATACAATACTGCAAGTCTTCGACGGCGTTGAGGTGAAATATGAAGTTCCGTATTGTAAAGTGTCGGGTCTTCACTGTGTCCACAGTCCACAGTCACAGAGTACCGTTCGTCTAGCCATTTGAAAATCCATCGTCTTCAAAGGTCGCGATACTCGCGATTACTCGCGATTACTCGCGATTACTAACGCGATTACTTACGATTACTCGCGATTACTCGCGATTCTACTACGTACGGCGAAAGACTGAGCAGTCGATCCAACCATTCGTGCACGACGAATCCAATTTAATCTTCGATCTGAGCAGTCCATCGCTATACTGTATATTTCTGTTTTCTGGACTGTTGCTTCTTATTTTTGGAGCAAGTCCTTCTACAGAATTCGTCGCAGCTCTATTTTTAGAAATTTCCCGTAAGATGTGCATAATTGACGGTAGAAAACATTTTTTCTGCATTTTTCACGTCGCTGCATATCAAAAACATCGGGGCCAAACATATGTCCACTTTTCAAAAAAACAGAAAATTTTCCGAAATTTTGTTTTTTGTGCCTTTTACACAAAAACAGCCAAGTGTTAAGCTTTGAAAAAAGAGGCTTCACTTTAGAATTCCAAGCCGATGAACGATGTAATGTGGGAGCAAATGTCCAGTTCCAATGGACATCCAAGCCTTTGGAAAGTTCCCCAGAAGTGGACCTAGTCGATTTTTACCGAAAAAGTTCCATGTACTTGGTTTGGGTGGGCCAACCCATTGGAGTATTGGTCCTACGGTGATTTTTGCAATCCTCAAAAACGAACCTCCCTACTTCGTGCGATTCCAATGCTTCACATAGTGTTTCCAAGGGCTTGGATTTTGTCAAGTGGGAGCAAATGTCCAGTTCCAATGGAATTCCAGGCGTTTGGAAAGTTCCCCAGAAGTGAACCTAGTCGATTTTTAAGATAGCTTTTCCAAACCGATGGACACAGTGTTCCATGGCCTGTCCGAGCGCCCGGAATAAGCCTAAAACCGTAGAAACCCTGAGGTAAAAGTGACAAAACGGACTTTTGCCGAATTTTGAAGGTATTTAATTCCAGCCGCCCGGAATTACGTTCCTACGCGCCGGACCACGGGTCCGGGCGCCCGGAATGCATCTGAAAACCTTACAAGTCCGGTCAGACAACTCACACTTCTTACATGGATTCGCAGGAATAATGGCTAGGCAAAGACGTGGACTAGCTCGAAACGAGAACGCGGAAGGCACTCCATGCCCATGCGATCAATGCAGACTCCGATTTTACTACTCCAAAAAACAGATTCAGCGGCATTTAATCCTACATCCACCCGTCGCACGCCTCTCCAATGACCGAGATCATGAAGAAAACGACTCTCTTGACGGTGCCGAAAGTGTGAATGATGACGGTGAAACGGATCCACCATCAGAGACGGACGAAGAGGAAGAACACGAGGATGACACATATCTTCATGACCATGCCGAACAGATGCTCCGGAAGATCCGTGAAAACATCTTCAGCCCGATTGAGTATGCATCGTCCGACTCGGTGAGTTCTAAATCCCGTCCAAGCCGTTGGAACCATTGTTTAACAATATCCAAGCTCCGTCCAAGCTTTTGGAACACCCTTGGATTCCCCCGCGAAGAAGAGTCCAAGCATCGTCCAAGCCTTTGGAACACCTTTAGAGCCATCATTGTAAGCCAGATTCTTACATCGCATCTTATTAGTTCAGGATTGCTGGGTTGATGGGAGTGGATGCCCGCCGTATTCTAGGAGGTGGAGGAAAGTGATGCGCGCGAGCAACGTGAAAACGACCGAACAAGGGACCCGGAATTCATCATGGTAAGTTCAATACGCGCAGATTGAATGCCTTCCGAAAACTGCACTATATCACTATTCCAACACATTGGAACGGTGCGTATCGGTTTCGTTGAGCACCACGTGCTGCCAAGCCAGAACCTACAAGTTGTAAATATACTGTAATATATAACACGCATTGTATAGATAATGCTAACTTACCTGGAGTTCCAAAGGGGTTCCAACGGTTTGGATGCGGCTTGGAATCCGTCAAACGTAAGTTCCGAGGGGGGTCCGAACTATTGGACTAAGCCTGGACCCTATAGGATATCACTTCCAAAGGTGTTCCAAAGGCTTGGACGGTCTTTAACTATACGTAGCGAGAATGATCGGGTCCAGAGAATTGTCAGTCTATATATCAAGCATTTGTTCAGAGCGTTCCGCTCTCAGATCGGGATGTTCCAAGAAGGGCTTGGAATTTCCGAACACGCTCCCGTGTTGCCCAGAGACTGGACCTATGGGGTTCCAAAGGCTTGGAACCTTCCAGTTTCAGACTTCAAATCTCAGACCCAGAGAGCTCCAAGGGCTTGCAATCTTCAAACCCACGCCCGTGCTGTGCAATGAGCGGTCCTATGGGGTTCCAAGCCGTGGAGTCTCCGGGTTCGAGCTTCATTCCTCGTACTAGCATGGTCCAAGGGCTCGGAACCTTTTGAAACCCACGCCCGTGCTGCGCAATGAGCGGTCCTATGGGGTTCCAAGCCGCGGAGTCTCCGGGTACGAGCTTCATTCCTCGTACTAGCAAGGTCCAAGGGCTTGGAATCTTTTGAAATTCACGCCCGTCCTGCGCAGAGACCGGTCCTATGGGGTTCCAAGCCGTTGAACCTCCGGGTACGAGCTTCATTCCTCGTACTAGCAGGTTCCAAGGGCTTGGAACCAATTGAAATCCACGCCCGTCCTGCGCAGAGACCGGTCCAATGGGGTTCCAAGCCGCCGAACCTCCGATTTCAGACTGCCGACCTCAGACTGGAAAATTCCAAGGGCTTGGAATTGTCCAAAACAAGTTCCAAACCGTTGGAACCAGCTTGGAACGACGACTTCGATCCTACGTAATCCGAGGACACCTGTCCAACGGCTTGGAATCGACTAGGACCCATTGGACTAACAAATTTAGGTCCAGCCCCTTGGAACCCCATAGGACCGTCGGCTTGGAACCCCATAGGACCCCTAGGAAAAACCCATAAGCTTCACCTTACAATTCCAGACGGGTTCCGGAGGCTTGGAATTTTAACAAATATTTTCAGGACGATTCCGGGCGCCCGGAATAGTGCCGTCCAAGCCTTTGGAATGTTCCCTATTTTGTAGGGTGAACACATGGCTGCGCCCATTTTTGGAACCTTTGTTCAGTGTGGTTCCCGATAAATCCCATGCCTTTCTCGCTTTAGCAGTGGATCCACGCTTCAAGGGGCTTGGCGTCATCGTTGGGCTCATCGGACCACAAGCGGCGAATGCTTTGCGGCAGAAGTATGACCAAGAGCATTTGATCCCGATGATGATGGCGTACCATGCTGTTAAGCACGGGTCCTCTGCGGATGGGGATATTCCTGCCACGCCTCAGGAACCTGTCCAGGACGAGGATGGGTGCGCGGACATCATCGAGTTGCAGCCTTTACCACAAGTGGGAGTTTTGAAGGCAGCCATGGAAACTGAACTCAAGCAGTTCAGGAGTATGACGGTTACCTCTTCTGGCATCGTTGAGGCGGGTGGCGTACGGGGTTGGTGGAAGGAGTCCGTGAATTTGTTTCCTAATGTGGCACCCGTCGCACGTAGCCTGCTCGGCATTCCAGGTTCACAGATCGAGTGCGAGCGAATCTTCAGTATCGCGGGCTTGATAGTGGGAATCCGCCGTACGCGGTTGTCACCTGAATGTTTGGATGACATTGTAAAAATCTACAAGAACTACCCCGACGATGCAACCCATGACCTCTCCTTGCTGAAGGGAGCCGAGGAGGAGTTGAACCCTGCAGCTGAGTGGGAGCACCTGGTGGCAAATGAGATGGATACCCTCGAAAAATTCGAGGATGAGCTGCGCAAAGCTGAGCTGCTTGATGACACTGATGAGTAGGAAGCTTTCCACGCTCTCCAATCTTGCAGTAGCCTTGCATAGAGTTCCCTAAAGCTGAGCTGCTTGATAGCAGTAATCAGTAGGATGCTTGCACGGCGGGCCATCGGAGTAATCAGTATAATATTGCATTTTAAGTAATGTTGATACCAGAAATGTGTAAACTAATGTTCAAAATAATGTTTAAACTAATGTAGATAAGCATTATATTAGCCATTATATAATGTGACACTATATAATGTTTAATATAATGTCGGTCACCTTATATTAGACACAATATAGTGTCGGCAATACCCTGTTCAATACCCTGCTATTGTTACTGTCACCTTGGTCAAACTAATGCTAATGCTCATGTCGACATTATATTCAATATAATGTCATCACTGGTCGAGACTCCCCACCGCACGCGACGGGCACGCCATCGCCAGACTCGAGACTGGAGACTCGAGACTGGTTGTCGACAACGGTTGGGGTCACAGTGACAGATTGAGATTCAAACAATCAAAGACTGAAGATTCGGAGACTCAGACTCGAGACTGCCATCCCATATCGATATGCCATTCGCATTCCCATTCCCATTCGATCGCCATGCCATTGCCAATGCCATGCCAACTGCCATGCCATGCCAATTGAATTCGTTAAAATACTAGGCGGATCGATCTCAAAAGGAGATCTCCACTAGGCCATCTGACCGTAGGATCATGTGCGCGACAACACTTCGCTTTTTGCATCCCAACATGCCATGCCACAACGCGAGGGTGGCGTCGCGATAAATGTACGCGACTGCAGTGGCACTGTCATCGTTAGCGTCTGGCGATCGTGAGATCGGAAGTTCGTCTGTGTCGCCCGTTGGGATTCGCGCTTTGCTGCTGCTGCTGATTAAGTAAGGTAAGTACTAGGCCCGGTCGATCTTAAATTAAGATCTCCACTAGGCGCATCTGACGGTCGATGGGATTATTTATCTTGCCGACGTGGCGCACTCGAGAGATCCGAACATGAACATCGAGTCTGCCATTCCATTAATGATTTGACATTTCTCGAACCTCGCGTCTGCTATGCAATGTAAAAGCGAATCTATCTGATTTCCGAACATCGCGTCGGCCATGCGATAATTAAATCATTTTCGCCATTACATTATCTGACCGTAGGATCATGTGCGCGACAGTGCTTTGCTTTTTGCTTCCCAGCATGCCATGCCATAACGCGTGGGTGGCGTCGCGATAAATGTACGCGACTGCAATAACAGTGTCATCGCTAGCGTCTGTCGATCGTCAGATCGATAATTCGACTGCGTCGTTCGTTGGGATTCGAGCTTTGCTGCTGCTGCTGCTGATTAAAGTAAGTAAGTAAGGTAAGGTAATTTGGTTTGGGTGAAGATTATAAAGGTCTAAGGTAGTAAGTAAGGTAATTTGGTCCGGTTCGAAATCATGAGGAGCAGAGGTATACAATACTAGGCGGGTCGATCTAGGGGATCTCCACTAGACGCGGTTGCGTTTTTTGTGATGCGGGGTCGGGTTTATCGATGGGTGAAGGTCCAAGGTGTTTGGGGAGGGGGAGGGGAGTGGGCGTTTGCGCGTTCTCTTCTTCCAAGTGAACGAAGAGGAGACCACCATGCTCGCGCTCTGTGATGCTCTCCAATTCCATTGGTGTAAACCTTATCTCAAGACCAGGTTTAGGTCTTTTACTGAGGGATCTATGTGCCACAAGTTGACGGACCAGACGTTCGTGATGTACTACGTGGATCTCGAAGACGAGGACGAATTCACTGATATTTTAGTCAAATTAGGCTATCAAGTGAAGCGCGCTTGAATTGAGGTCGCCAACTCGCTATATTTATAGTAGGCATCGTGTGATACATAGTGACACTTACGCTAGTATACCTTACTCATAATAATAAAGTTTGGATATCTATTATTTAATATTTACGGTGTCCTCAAATTGTGGTGTGATCCGATATTGCGATGCGAGCATCTTATCATATCCAGTAAATGTGCCATGTTCGCGCTTTCGGTTTTTGAATTGTGTGTACGTTGATATCGCGGTGTAGGGTTACGATTTGTTTGACCAGCAGTTCATGACTTTCGCGTTTGCGGTGTGAAAGGTTACAAGTGTTTGCCTCGTGTAGGTCGTATCGTTGTTGTATTTTTTTCATTGAGTGTGCCTACTGTTCGAAAGCATGGTTCTCTCTGACAACACTTTAGAGCAATATTTACTTGAAGAACGTGAAGTCATGAGACGCAAAGGAGTTAAAGTGTACCAGGCTTCCGAATTTTTCCCGAACCATATGGCTGGTAAGTACGGAACACACATTCCGAATGATTCACGCCCTAAGCGTGTTCCTCTTGCAGAGTGCGCTGACGTTATTCATGAAGAGAATTCTTCATGCTTGCTATACGACGTCCAGCGAAAGCGTAGCTCTGTGAAGGATGGTCTCGCTGAAATAGTGTGTGGTAAGTTGACCAATCCCACACCAATTTCTGAAGCGGAATTAGAGTCGCACGTGCGCCTTTGTGAAGAAGGGGCTCGTATGTTCCCTCGCGTAAAACGTGGTGTAGTGCAACACGATTTTGAGAGCGAGTTCAACTATTTGACTGGCGATAGGTACGATCGCTTTTTCAACACCAGGAAGTTAGCCAATGAAACAATGCGCGAAGCGCATTGTCCCATCGAGAACTATTGGCCTAACGAAAGTTTCAGGGAGAAGACCGATGGCTCACCCAACGAGGTGGTTAGGCGTTGGAGGAACGCTGCGAACGCGCAGCTGTACACATTGGTGAGTGAACCTTCTGAAAAGGTGCTTTGTGCGCATGTGGAGTACGAAAAGTCTGTGCTTTTGGACGTTGGTATCCCCTTGAGTTCTGGACATGGCGTAGGAGGCCAACAATATCGTCTTAAAGATTTTGAGGGTGCTATGCACAAGGATATTGATGTGCGCTCTCTTCTGACACGAATTCGCATTTTTGACGTTGGTAGGAGCGAAGGCGTTGTGCAATATTGGCACGCCCCTGATCACAAGTTCGCAATGCGTTTATACCATGGCGATTTGTTGTTTTTCAACAGCGCGTTCTCACATGCTGCAGGGGCTTGTGAGCGTCTTGAGGAGGATTGCCATAGGTATTACGTTGGCAACTTTGTGACGCTCAAATTTCTCAATGCTTGCAAGAAGTTCCATGGCGACTTCGAGTTGCCAAACAGCAACAAGCGTGCCGCCAATAGGAATAAGAATCGGCGTGCACGCAAGAAGGTTGCAAAGGCCGCGGAGCGCGCTGAACAATCGGACAAATAAATTATTCAACGTTGTTTGTGTTCCAAGTGCTGTAACATTTTGGTGTGTGTTTGCTGTAACATTTTGGTTGCTTCTTTTGCTCTCATTTTGCTTCTCCGATTGTGCATACTTTAATCGATACTCACGGTGTTCTCAATTCTTGTGTTTGATCGGAGCATTTGTTGTCTTGCGTTGTGTGTATGCAATGCATGCACCGTTGCTACATTCACCACGGTGAATGTAACACACCGCTGCTACATTCAACACGATCAGAATACATCTCCTCACAAAGGCTGGGTGTGTCCGAGCTGGTCTACCTTCGGGGGGACCGCCGTACCCCATGATTGGCTTTTGTGAGCAAGTGTATTGTGATCATGTTGAATGTGGTGCCCTAAACATCTTGCATAAAATCCTCACGCACACATAACCACTTGGAATAGCTAAAGTGAGAGAAGAAATTTATCTTTAGAATTTCTACACATATTTCTGTGGTGCATATAACATATCTTGATTTAGAACATATTTCATATCTCAACTTATGATATACTATATCTTAACGTAGAACATATTTCAACCTATGTTGTGGTATACGCTACCCCCCCAAGCGTATTATACGCGTATTATACGTGTTTCAGGGGTCCGAGATTATACGCGTATTACGTATAGACTCATAGGGAAAATCGTGTGCTCAATGGAGTGATTTTCAGCTTATTCGTAGGTTAATTTTCAGTTTATGCATAAGCTGATTTTCAGCTTATTCATAGTTTGATTTTCAGCTTATTCGTAGGCTAATTTTCAGCTTATGCATAAGCTGATTTTCAGCTTATTCATAGTTTGATTTTCAGCTTATGCAGAAGCAGATTTTCAGCTTATTCGTAGGCTAATTTTCAGCTTATGCATAAGCAGATTTTCAGCTTATTTGTAAGTCGATTTTCAGCTTATGCAACCTAATGTGTAAGTAATTTCAGAGCTGTAAATCCTATATGATAACAGGTTTCAACCGACAATAATATATCGGATATATTCTAGCTGACTACGCGTCGTGCGCAAAGAGATTATCGGGTTGCTCTAAGTGGTATACTGTGAAATCAGATTATGATATATGTTTGCAATCTATGGTATTAGGTATTTTCTGAATAACATGAACTTTGGGGCGTAAAGTATGCTCAGAATAAACGAAAACAATGGATATTCAAGAGATTGGGATAGTAAATATCAGATAATAGTCAATGAACAGCATAACATCAAGCATGTGGATATGCTGGCTCGTATGAAATGCTGAGGAATTGTTAATAATGCGAGTGCTGAGGAATTGTTAGATAATGTTATGTATTTTTAAATGACGCATTCACTAACCTATGCACAATTGTATGAGAACACGATGTGTGAAGATTTGCTTGATGGTATGAATCGTTTTCAATTGACACAAGGAGTGAGGAATTGCTGGTGCATCAGAACATATCAAATGTATTACATGTTATTGAATGTGCATTAGTGCTTGCATACATTATTCAAATCCATGCACATCACAAGTCGGTCTGCGCATCATGCGCGAAAAGATCATCGGGTTGCTCTAAGTGGGATATTGTGAAATCTGACATCGCAGCATTTAGGAACAAAGAAGTGACGTCGTCCGCTGTGGTGGGCTCATCGGGAAGGTGCGGCGCATGGTTGCGCGTTGTCTGATTTGCACTAAGATCAGCGAAACGGAGCACAGAAGTGGTGCTGGAGAAATTAGTGTCGTCTTTGAGGACCCTACAGATCTGCAACCCTTGGGAAAGCTTTCCATAGGCATGTCATCCCTGTGCCCTCCCTATGCCCGCCCTTGGGAACGCTCGGGAAAATCCGGAAATATTTTCCAAAGGCTTGGAAAGTTTTCCATAGGGTATTTCCATAGGGATACCCCCTTTTGGAGTTTCCATAGGGTTTCTATAGGGCTGTATGCCTATGGAAAAGGACGTTCCATAGGCATGGAAGGCCGTATAATCACCCTATGGAAAAGTAAACATTTCCATAGGACGACTATAGGCATAACCAGGACTATGGAAAACCCTATGGAAAATGTAAACCCTTCCATAGGGCGGCTATAGGCATAGGGGGCCGATGGAAAGCCCTATGGAAAATATAACTTTCCCATACGCTTTCCATAGGCATGTCCAAGGGCGGGCGTAGGGCGGGCGTACGGATAGCGCACCTATGGAAACTTAGCGTATACTATGAGTTTTCCACAAGGTTTTCCATAGGGCGGGCATAGCGATAGTACACCTATGGAAATGTACAATTCGCCCTGCGTATTCTCGGGAATAAAGTCGTAATTCCATAGGGCCTTCCATAGGGATGCCATAGGTATGGTAGGCCTATGGAAACGTATAATTCACTCTGCGTATTCTCGGGAATATCAACGTAATTCCATAGGGCTTTCCATAGGGCCCCCATAGGGATAGTATACCTATGGAAATATACAATTCATTCTGCGTATTCTCGGTCAATAAAGACGTAATTCCATAGGGGTTTCCATAGGGTTAGCTATAGGGATAACACAGGGTGAGCATGCCGTAGGTATACTCCTGATACAGGTGGCAAAGTCGATACCTATAGTATCCATATGGAATACGTTTCCACACGTATACCGTACGTATGGAACCGAGTTCCATAGGTATAGCCAGCCTATGGAATGAGCTTTCCCAGGGGTGAGCCACCCAGTGGAAAGGTCTTCCGTAGGTATATCATCCGTATGGAAACATGTTTCCCAAGGGATACCGTACCTGTGAAAGGGTTTCCATAGGTATAACCATTCAGGTTTCATAGGGTGAGCATAGGGTGATGATTCATGATATATCCAGGCTTTCCATAGGGCTTTTACTACATATATACATATTAATATACAGAATAATTCCATCTATGAAATGAACAAGTTATTCGTCATGCAAGTCGCCCACAAAATCTACATGCCTATCTAGTATGAGCATCATCTTGTCTTTATCATATCTCCATGGTGGATCATTGAAACCGAGTTTGTGCTCGCCGAGATAATATACCAACCTATTTGCATCGGGTCGTCCAGCTGGAATTCTCTTGGTCGTGATGAACCGGTCAAAGTTCCATGGAATGGGTACAATGCACACCAAGCACTCAATCTCAAATGCTTGGATGAAAACCTCGGAAAGGTCCCATGGCAAGTCCGACCTCAACATCATATTGTTCGCCACGGTATCTTGAAATGCTGCCTTCAATGGAAACCATCTTACTTTGAGGAAAACAAATTGTTTCCTGCCAATCGGGATGCTATAAATTTTCAGAAGCTCGCGGTACCTGCAACACATACTTTCCAAAGGGTGAGCATAGGGTGGGCACAGGGTGGACATAGGGCGGCTATAGGGTGGGCATAGGGTCAACATAGGATGCAAGGCAATTGTGAATTGGGCATAGGGTGAGCATAGGGTGGACATAGGGTGATCATAGGGATGTTATAGCGTGGACATAGGGTGATCATAGGGATGTTATAGGGTGGGCATAGGGTGAGCATGTGGGAGGGATACACTTACGATGAAACGTAGTCACAACCGGCAGATCGTCGTTCTCCGCGGGTGTAGTTATCTTCCATGATACCAAGAGCTCGGCCATCTCTGGTATCAAATATAGCATCGGCAGGAGTTCGTCCAAGCGCCAAAACCTAAATACCTTGTACGGCTTTCCCGGAATAAGCCGTCCGTTACGTCGAGAGCTGGGGTGACACCGAAGTTTGTGGCAATGGAGGCACTGGGTAAGGTCGTCATGCCGGCCCGGAGTGAAGATCATGCATTCATTCCTGCAAACGTCGGCGGTATGGTACGGCAGGGCAAAATCCTTCCACATAGACAAAGCTTGTTTGAAGGAGGTCGGGAAACCATTTCGTCTCTGATTGCCGATGATGTCAACGTTGCCAATCACCGTTTGCCGCATGAGATTGAAGATTTGATCAAACATGGATTGGGTAGCATTGTGCTCGGATTTCGTTTCCAGCAGATCAATGACAAGACGATGCATTGTTGAAACCTTCTCGGCATAGACGTGATCAACGACCTGTGAAATCACGAGAGGCATCCCCAACTTTACAGGAACTGCAAAATAAAAAAAAAAGGCATTTCCCTCCGCATGTCCACCCTATGCCCGTCCTATGCCCACCCTATGCCGACCCTATGGAAACCTCCAATGCTTTCCATAGGCATGCCTACCCAGTGAACCACCTATACCCGCCCTTGGGAATGCTCAGGCCCACCCTATGGAAACATGCTGGACTTTAGGTTCAGGGTTATTATTATGGGCTCTGGTAGCCCCTAGCCTGACCCGTCTCTGATCGGAACCGTGACTCCGCTAGTAGCTAGGATGACAGTACAGTAGTACTGTACTGTCAGTCATTACTTCGTATTATCCGGGTTTCCGAGATGCATGATAAAAGCACTCGGCCGGACTGTTTATGGGAGCTTAGCCAGTTTGTTTTCACCGAGCGGAACACCTGTTCTCGCAGGTTATGCGCGTCACCACTTCCCTAGTAATTCTGATGGCACAGCGCCAAGCTGTTGCCATGATTGGCTAAGTTTTGACACAGAGATGGGGTGGGCGCCCCCTTAGACAGTGGCTTTCTCTTCGCAGTATGGCCTCCTTTTGAAGTGGAGATCAGTTTTTTCGGCATTTATTCGGCAGAGTATCGTCGCTGGGTATGGTTATGCTTGACGTTCCGTTTGATCAGCGGGCAGGACACTCCGCGTTTTGTGGGTCGCTCCCACGATTAGCCACTCGGCTCATGACCTGCTTGATTATGTTATTGTTTGCTGAGACTCCTGCAGGAATTGGCCGCTGCGGAATTGTCCGCTACTGTCGCACCGCTAGCCCGCGTTCCCATCTCACCGTCAATTTGAGAATGGACACACCGCAAAGACCACGTACACGCGCTAGGGCGCGTAAATTAGCAACTATTTTCGATGATGTTGGGGCATTAAACTCGGCTACCCCTACAACGCCGCATTTGGCTTCGGCTGACGAGTCGGCTGCGGCTGCAACGCTCGTGCAGAGGTTGCGGAAAGATTCGTTCGATGTTCAGTGCGCGAAGACAGCAGCCACTAAGGTTTTGGGAGACAAAACGGCAAAATTTCATGGCAGTGAATCGTCGGCTTCGGACATTTTTTCACAGCTGATCTCCGAAATTCAGCAGCTTTTCACGCTGCAGTCACAGGCAATTGCACCCCTGTTTGAGTTGTCTGCTGCTGATGTCCCTGTCATGCCTGCTGCCAATGAGCTCCTGTACTCTGTGCTGTTGCTGCTGACTGCGCCAGGGTCTCCTGCCCGTAATTGGGTAGAGGCTTCTGGGGCCGATGTTCCTGCTGACGGCAAACGTGCCACCCTCGAGGTGGTGCGTATGCTCGCTGATGATTCGACTCCGTTCGAGTCTCTGACTGAGCTGCTTGACGTGAGAATCTCGGATGAACATGACCCTGACTCTGGCATTCGTCTTTTTAACAGTTGTCTTCGGGATGCACAGCGTCTGCAGACGCTGCCCGAAGACGCTGTTAAAAGGCAATTCCTCTCTGCCCTGTCTGGACCGGCTTACGCCACGCTGGTTGACTCGTTTGCTCGAGCTGACCAGCGTGCGGCTGTGAGTCTGCTCACCCTGCAGGCACGCGTGCGCGAGCAGTACCGCTGCGGGCGGCTCTCGGGCAAGCGCACTGCAGGGCGCCCCATGTCTGTAGCATCTTGCACCACTGACACTGGCCTGGCTTCGGCCGTTGAACGGCTCAGTGCTCAGTTGGTCAAGTTGCAGCGGGATGTGGATTCCCTTAAGAAGGGTGGCTCCAAGCCGCCTCATGGGAAACACACTCCGCGCAGCTTCCACCGACCTGGAGTGCAGCCGCTTGCTCATTCCGCCTCTTCGGAGGTGGCTTTTGACAAGCGGTCTGGCACCTTTGTCCCAACGTGCAGGCACGAGAAGTGCCGCGCCGTTGGGTCAAAGCATTGGCTGAGTGAGTGTCCTCACAAGGACACTCACCCATTGTCCATTTCGGCATCCTACTGCCAAGCCGTCGAGTCTTATGACTCCGACGTGCTTGCCCTTCGTTTTCAGCGGTATTATGACGCTGGGGATGAGGGGTCCATGGAGCACCTATGTGCTCTCGTGGGGCAACCTGAAATCTGTGAACTGTCTGCGCATTCCTTTGCTCCAGAGCCTACGGCTCTGCAGCAGTTCAAGGATGCTGCTGCCTCTGCTGAGTCTGCACCTGCTGAGCATCTTTTCATTGGCCGTGTTGCATTTGCTGAGGTCAGCGGTCCGCTTGCTGGTGGTGTCGCTGAGCCGACCGCTGGCAGGCAGCTGCTGCCGAAGGCCTCTGCACCCGTGCATGGTAAGCCGATTGACTTGCGTGAGGTCAGCCGTGCCGCCTTTGTGCCGCCGTCTGCCTCTCTGGCTCTCGGCCCGATGGCTCCTGCTGACAACTCTTTCAAGACATTCAACACTGTCCACCCTGACTGGTTTGACATTGACCCTGAGCCTGTTGGGGTGTGTGATTCCGATGATGATGGGGAGGGCTCCGACTGCCCTCCTGGTGTCTGCCTGACTGAAATTGAGGGGGGTGCACCGCCGACGGCTGCAGCATTTCGGCGGTTCGGAGTCCCCAGAGGCTCCAGGCCATTTGGCATCGGAGAATTTGCACTCACTCTTTTCATGGTAGCTACGTTTCTCTTCAGTGCTACGGCGATGCCGACCCTCGTGGTCGGCGGTGGTGTCAGGGGCCTGGTTGAGCCCGGAGCCACTTACGGCTACGATTCACTACGGTCTCATGAAGCACTACTGGATTCTCTTTGCCCGCCTGTGGTTACCGCTGGTTCGTCATTGCCGCCGCGGGATGTGGCACAGTTCTTTTCTCAATCGACCTCGACGGCTTTGCAATCTGATGATTTTGCCACTCCACTTTGGGATCCGCCTGACCCGCTTGGGTCTGGTGGTGTCAGTGCTTGCAACTTCTCTTCTCAATTGACTTCAGATGCTTTTCTTGATTGGAATCCGTCTGCTGAACTCGGCTCTGCCGGCCAGCTTTACTGTGGCTGAGTCTGCTTATCTCAAACCCTGGAGGTGTGATTAGCCTTAGCCGCAGTGGTGGGTTGTGCCGGGACAAGTCCCCGGGCACCCAGCTAGAAGTGTATCTGTTTCCAGTAAAGTGCTGTTTGTTATCTGTTTAGTTAGCTCCGCTTGCCTAGCCCTATTGGCTACAGTCACAGCTCCGGGTGGTGTGCTGGACTTTAGGTTCAGGGTTATTATTATGGGCTCTGATAGCCCCTAGCCTGACCCGTCTCTGATCGGAACCGTGACTCCGCTAGTAGCTAGGATGACAGTACAGTAGTACTGTACTGTCAGTCATTACTTCGTATTATCCGGGTTTCCGAGATGCATGATAAAAGCACTCGGCCGGACTGTTTATGGGAGCTTAGCCAGTTTGTTTTCACCGAGCGGAACACCTGTTCTCGCAGGTTATGCGCGTCACCCTCCGCATGTCCACCCTATGCCCGTCCTATGCCCACCCTATGCCGACCCTATGGAAACATCCAATGCTTTCCATAGGCATGCCTACCCAGTGAACCACCTATACCCGCCCTTGGGAATGCTCAGGCCCACCCTATGGAAACATTCCATGTTTTCCCAACCTATGCCCGCCCAATGCTCGCCCTATGCCCACCCACTGGAAACGTCCAATGCTTTCCATAGGCATACTTACCCAGCGCCCTACCTATACCCGCCTCTGGGAATGCCTGTTCCCACCCTATGGAAACGTTCAACGATTTCCCAACCTATGCCCACCTGTTGGCATACGTACGCCCACCCTCGGGAAATACAGAAAGAGGGGTACCTCTTGGTTATCCATATCCTCATCGTTGGCAGCAGGACTTAGGAGACGGGCACAATGTTCTTCCAGCTTTCTCAAATGATCACGGAGAATTTCGTCCGCTTCTGCATTGGCATCTTCCATGTCATCATCACCTCCAAGGGAACCACCATCACCACCATTACGGTCACCCCCGTCATCACTTGAAGTATCGTCTTCACTACTACTTTCCCCCATGTATACCGCTCCTTGCCATCTCTTGTATAGCTTCGTATGTCGTTGTATCGTTCGAAGAGGTTTTTCAACTTGTAGTCGGCACACGGTGCAAGGACATGGTGGCATGTCGACCCCGTGGTTGTTTAATACTGGCCCACAACACACCATCCATACCAGCACGCATGACTACTTGGAACCGTTGCTTCCTTTTTAACTTTTCATTTGCTAGGCATAGGGTGATCATGAGGTGGTCATAGGGTGGGCGTAGGGTGGGCATAGGCATGGAAACAATACGATGTGTTCCATAGGGCGGTCCGCCCAATGACATCCCTATGGAAGGTGTTCAATACCTTCCATACCATGAACGTAGGGTGGACATAGGGTGGACATAGGGTGGACATACGTTAGGAATGCTGTATTCTGGTTCCATAGGGATGCCCACCCTATACAACCTATGGGAAAATAACTTGAACTTTCCATAGGGATATTGGGTTGATATTCTATGAACGGTCGAGGTGTTAACCCTATAATAGTGGCGTCCGTAGGGCTGGAAATAATTACACAGGGATGGAAAAACCCTATGTAAAACCTATGGGAACGCATTTCCATTGGCTTTCCATAGGGCAAAAACCTTTCCATAGGGCACTTTTAAATCCCCTATCTGAAAATCGTATGGAATGGCTCTGGAAAATTTGCCACAGGCCCCAATGGAAATCGTTTCCACCGGGTGATCATAGGTTGGCTCACCCCATTTTCGGGATTCCATAGGTTATTTATAGGGATGGAATTAAAAAAATGAAAAATAGGGCAGATTAAAACAGGCCCTTTTTGTGGCCATTTGGACCCTACAACAGCAACACGCCGCACTTGGAAAATGCCTATGGAAAATGCAGAATTACACTGTTAAGGAATGCCACAGAGATCATCCCTATGATTGTGGCGTCCATACCTGTGGAATGGCCTGGAAACAGGTTAAAAAACATCACCAATGTGCCCTATGGAAAATCCGGAGCCTGTGGAAAAAGTGGTGTGCCCTATGGGAAATCCAGAGCCTATCCCTATGGAAACCCCTATGGAAGACCCCCTACCGCCGCCAAAAACCCCCCCAAATAAAATGAGCTTGTTCGATCACCCCCAAGAAAACAAACCATTTGTTCACTGACGAGGGGGGCAAAAAAACAAAATTGCGGCCTGTATGCGCTGTTTTGGCTAGTCGAGATTTTATTTCTGGAACTTCAAAAAAAATCGGGATCTCATAGGTTCGATTGAGACTGAGAACGACGGCCACCTCTAGACCATTACGAAGGGTTGATTACATTTAATCCCAGTTTAAATTTTATAAGTCGATTATCTCCGATGCAATGTCACTGAGAGTCTGAGACATCGCATCGTCATCATCGTCGTCATCGTCGATCGTGCTCGCATGACGAGTCGATCCGATGTGACTTCTGAACGGCAAAGTTTTTGAGCACTTCGATTTTTCTGAACGGTCAAGTTCAAACTCACGTTATTGCACTCTTCACAGTTCGCCGTCAGCAATGTTGCAGCAGCCTCGCCAGTGAGTTGCGTGCTGTGATATTTTTAATTCTCACAGGTTGCAATATGGCACTGGTTTGCAGTGCATGTTTTGGTTATGCGTGTGTTTTATTTTGTGTGTGCTTCGCGCGCTCATACTTGGCATGCGTGAAACTTTGACTAGGAGTGAACGGGAAATTCCCGCGAGTCCTTTGCACTCGAAATAGTTGGTTCAAATCCAACTCACTCCACATCCCCCTTTTACTTTCCTTTGCTTCTTTCGTTGACGACTGCTATTTTCTTTCTTCTTTACTAAACGTTAGTTGGTTGGTTTCGTTTTTCAGATCCGCTGAAAACGTTCGCGTGGCGAAGTCATATTAGGTTTTCATCTCGCGTTCATATTCGCATTTATTTGAGGTTGCTCGGTTGTTAATTATGTTTTCAATAAAGGTTTATTTTGTGCGTTTCCGCTTTTTACTAAGTGTTGGCTCTTTACTTTCCTTTTCAGATTGGCTGTTTTCGAGGAGGGCGAAATGGAGGAAATCGACCGCCTCGAGTACAACGTCAACTTCAAGCATCCCTTCAAACATTCTAGGTTGATAAGTCCTTTATGTTTTCAATAGAATATTCTTTTGTGCGTTTCCGCTTTTTTACTAAGTGTTGGCTCTTTACTTTCCATTTTAGATCGGTTGTTTTGGAGCGAAGCGAGATGGAGAAAATCGACGGCCTCGAGTACAACGTCAACGTTTAGGTTGGCATCTTGTAAATAGAAAGAGCACGAGAAGAACATTATTTTGCGTATTGTAAATAGAAAGTGCACGAGTAGAACATAATTTTGTGTATTCGTTGGTATGATAAAATTTGATAGTCCCATTCGTATTCCTTTCTGCCTAGCTAGATACATGTTAATCGTAGTAAAGATGCTCGAGTATTTTGTTTATCTCGCATAGTGGAAACATAGTGAACACACTGCATGTTGCTAATGTGCAATATGTATGCTACACAGTCAGTGCTACACGTACAGTATCCCTATACTGCCCCACTATTGTGCCTATGGAAAGTAAATATTAATTAAGTTCCATACGTATAGCATCCCGATATTATCCCTATATCGTGCCTATGGAAACCATATATATCTACTGGTTCCATACCTATACTATGCCTATAGTAAATAGTTTCCATACGGATAACATACGTAGGGAAAGATGTTTTCCATACCTATAATATACGGTTTTCATACGCATGGTATCCCTGGGGAAAAAGCTTTCCGTAGGTATAGTACACCTGTGGAAAATGCTCTCCATAAGTATAATAACCGTATGGAATATGAATTCCATAGGGCGGGTCACCCTACGGAAAGCGTTTCCATAGGTATACTCCTGATGCTGTTAACGGAATCATACGTATAATATCCGTATGGAATACCTTTCCATAAGTATACAGCACGTATGGAATTGTGTTTCCATAGGTATAGCCATCCTATGGAATAATCTTTCCCAAAGGTGAGCCACCCAGTGGAAAACCTTTCCATAAGTATGTCGGCCGTATGGAAACCTATTTCCCAAGGGACGCTAAGTGTATGGGCCCGTCTTCCGTAGGCATAATGTCCGTATGGAAAGATCTTTCCCATGGGATACCATACCTGTGGAAAATGTTCCATAGGTATATCGACCGTATGGAAGATTGCTTCCCAAGGGATACCATGCCTATGGAATTCGCTTCCATAGGTACACCGTCCGTATGGAAACAGGTTTCCCAAGGGGTACCATGCCTGGGGAAAAGATTTCCATAGGTATGACCTATTAGGTTCCATAGGGCCAGCATAGGGTGATCATAGGGATGGAACATATCCGTGTGTTTTTCCACAGGGTTTTCCATACGGCTTTCCATAGGAATGCTATAGGGATGACATAGGTACGGAAAACGCTTGATATTCCAGGACTTTCCATTGGGTTTCCATAGGGTTTTCCATACGATATTTTCCATACGATTCCTTCCATCCCTATGGAAAACGTTCCATAGGTATGGACGCCACAATCATCCCTATGGAATGCCTTGGAAAACCCTATGGAAAGCACAATCACCCTTTGGAATGCCCTGGAAAATAATGAAAACCTTCCCAAGGGTGAGTATAGGGATGGAAACTCAAAGTTTTTGTTTTCGAGATAACCTCCAGTATCCATTTTCCCTTTTCCATAGGGCTTTTCCATAGGGTTTTCACCCGTTTCCATGCCTATGGAAAGCTTTCCCAAGGGTTGCAGATCTGTAGGGGGAGTTCGCTATACGCAACGGTGAGCTGGAAGTTGGATGGAATTTGGTTTCTATTGAAAAGGGCAATTGAATGCCGGTCGCGCACTCGAGATAATGCCACATAGAGATGTCCGTGGGAAAAGGCAGGACGAGTCGTATCCAGCAAGACTCGCTTTAACGTTTGACCTTGCGAGCGATTCACAGTCATGGCGTATGCTAAGCATAGTGGAAATTGTCGACGGTGTATCTCTAAGTTAGAGAGCTGCGGCGAGAATATGAACGTGATGCGCGGGATGATGTGCACTGTGTTTGTGTGATCTCCTACAATTATAACATGCACTAAGCGCTCGTGTAACGCCACCACGCGCAATCGTGTGCTTGTGACCAGCCCGACTTTTTTGTTGATAGTGCGCATCAAGTAGCACATGTCGTTCACTGCTAGTGTGAGCTCATGCAAAGGGACGCCGTTCTCCTCTCGGCTATTTAAGAAATCTGAGCTGTTGAAATCTTCGGCGTAAGCGAAGCTGTCATTTACGGAGTTGTGACTAATGTATGTCTTCATCGCTCCGCCATCTATGTTGCGTTGTTCCTGGATCTTGGTGTTCCAAAAGTTGACTGCGGCGCATGATGTAGCCAATATGGCGCTTTCATCGAAGTCGTCAACGTTCTCACTGAAAACGAAGTGCAACGCGTCTTGTAAAGTGTCACCTATGCATATTGTCACCACCTTCGTGCATTAGTTATTTGTTGTTGATACATTAACAGTGAACTTCAGATCAAACTATTATAACATCTCAAAGTCAACAGATGCATTGATAACTTTGATATTCATGGTATGTGGATGTCCAACATGAGTAGGTCAATAAATTCACATCATGAGGGCTTAGTACAGTATACACGGATATGTAATACATTTTGAGGCGTTGTTGACAATTCTTGGAGCATATGCATAAGAGGATGTGATTGCACATTGATATATCACAATGCATGAACAAGTCGCATGAACATGTGTCCATTGCGATCGATTGCAAGATGCGACGTACCAGTGAAACGTTGTGCGTCTGGAATGATGGACAGATCCACAAGCGAGGCCCCAGAAACAAGAGTGGGGTCGTCAGCGCCTTCAGTAGGCAGCTCCTTTATGTGTGTATCATCTCCGGTCGCAGTGACAATTTTGGCATAGTCGCTATCGTCTGGCTGACGGCGAAGTTCTGTGAGGCGGTGCACTTCCACATGTGGCCACAGCGGAGAGCGGCGTGGTGATGCGTCAACAATGTCAGCGCGTCCGCCACCGCGTACAACCGGCGCGATCTGGCGGAAATCCCCGCTTAAGATGAGCACCCCGCGAAAGCCAGCACGCTCAAGTACTTGTGTGAGAGCCTCTAAATTCCCGCGTAATAGTGAAGGCGCCTCATCGACCACAATGACGTCAGCACTACCTAGCAGCTCCATGCGAGAGTCATCGTCTTGTAGCATGCTTTCAATGATCTCCTCATTGACTTTGGTCACGTTGAGTTTGGCTAAAGCGTGCACTGTTTCACCTTGATGATAGAGTTGAGCGGCGAGTGCAGTGGTCGCAGAGGCGAGGCAAACTTTGTCGTGATTCAAACGCAAGTCATAGAGCAGATGCGTGATGGTGGTGGTTTTGCCGGTGCCGGCTGGGCCGTCAATGAATATGATTGGAAATGACAATGCGAATGCTGAGGAGTTTTGTGATTGCCTCGGTGCGGAAGTAGAAGCAGTGTTAGTGTCAGCGACCCCAAGAAGCACCTTTACTCGATCTACGATTCGTTGCTGCTCACTGAACAACTTATGTGCGGCGAGGTACGCAGTGAGCATTGGTGATTGCGCTTTCCAGTAGGAGCGGTGTTGTGCGAGCTCAGAGCAATCGATGAGGGCTGGTTCTTCAATATCATAATCTGTAAGTGTTTTGCCGTTGGCTTCGAAGTGCCTCTTCAGCTCGACAAGCAGTTTTTGGTGTCTATCATCCTCAGCGCCTACAAATTCGATGCACATCGCCTCTCGAATGTAGGCATGCTCTGGTGCATTGAGTAAGCGTTCAGTGGGGTAACCCCCTATGGTAAGCACAACAAACAAAGAGATCAAGCTTGACGGCGTTGCATGCGAAGCGACAGCTTCCGCCATCGCTATCTCAGCTTCGTGTTCGTGAGGCACAAGATGCAGCAGTCTCGCCACGGATTGGAAGGTCTTCTCCGGTGTCAGTTCTAGAATGGGTTTGAGCGGATCGCGAGCGGTGTCCTCAGTCACGAGCGGGATCGGTTTGTTCATGACAAACATGCGAAAGTACCAGAGTTCGCTGCCCACTTTATACACGCGTTGTAAACGGGCAATGTGTCGATCCGCAGGTTGGCACGGATAATAATATGTGGTTGTCCCACCGTGAGCGTGCATATCGCGGAACCAAACAGGGCGGACAATGGCGTCTGGCGCAGGTGCATCGCGCATATAAAATGTGGTATGAGGTCTTGATCGCAGCAGTGCAGTGGGATCCACTTTGCATCGTTTACCGAATACATCTTCACATTGCGCCTTGACGTCGGCGGGCGCGGTGGTCGTAGCCATGAAAAGCCGCCTGAACTCGGTGGCGGTGAGGGCGTGCACATTGAAATGCTCCTGGGCATAGGCGTCCACCTCTGGTGGGCGAAAGACGTACTTCTCGAACTCGGAGCTTCCAAGTGCGTCTTCACGCGAGTGTGGGGTGATTAAGTGCACATCCATCACGTCCACAGCTGGAGAGTTATTGAACTTGTCCATCTCCCAGAGGAGCCAGCAAGCTTCAGTTGCGGAAGTATACATGCCTTGTTTCCAATCTGCGATCTCGTCCACCACCTCATTGCCATTTGCGTCACGGCGAATCTCGTAGCGTGCGCGGTCGCCTCCTTTGAACAAGTATTTGTACAAATACGCAATCACCGATACCTTGGCTGCAATTTCTACATTTATGTGGGTCTTGTACTTAAACAACATCCATACGTTGTACGCCACCACAAATTCGTCGCCTGCTGTCCAGCCGCTGCGGATCTGAGGGCCCTCGCGTCGCTTCAGCTCGATGAAGCCATTATCCACTTTGCGAGTGTCGCCGCATGGACGCGGGAACACGCTCTTGCAGAATCCTTGTTCAGTCTTCTTGCACCATTTTGCTGGGCGGTAATCATCATAAGGATGTGGGCCATGCTCCATTGGACCGGACGTGCGATGACCGTTCCGTGAAGTCGAGGAGTAGCCATCCATGCAAGCACGGTCGCCACAGACCAGTTGCTTCATCTCCATGCATATCTCGCGTGTGGATGGTGAGCGTCGATTGATGTAGAACTTGGCCTTCGGGCACATCCGCTGCATGTCGCGGTAGTTAATGGCGCGCATGTGCTTCGAGATGGTGTAGCCATTAGACGGTAAGCGCGCTAGCATGCCATGCTCCGCAAGCACGTCGGGGGTCGGCTTCTGCGCGCAAGTAAAATTGTCTGCCCATGGCTGTAATGAACCTTCCGGTGCGGATGTATGGTCCGCGCCGACGGGCATCACGGCAGGGCGAAAGACAATGTGTGCATGCGGAAGGCCGCGCTTCTGGAATTCAATTACGCTCACCTGCGTATCATGCATATTTGTTTGCATAAGCCACCAAAATGTTTCACAAGGTATAGTGGACGCATCATTGCAACATGTGCACAAAATAACACATGCTATGTTTTTATTGCAAGCACACCGCTTTTTTAGACAACCACAATGTTTGCAGCGACCACAATTAAACATTATGCGACGTCTATTTAGGCAATTCTAAGAGGCTCAATGTTTTGGTAAACATTAGTTAACATATTAAGAGCATTTTGTTATACAAGGTACTATGGGTACATATACATGAATAGCATGATGTTTAAATAATGCAAAATTGAAACAAATATACATGATTTTGCATGGATCTATAGCATCAACATTATTACGCATGCATCCAATGTGGTCTTATTTTGCAGAGCGTCGCTGAATGTGCTTGCACTCATTATGCAACGTTTAAAAGATGTGAATGAATATATAGTTGCAAAGAAATAATAATCAAGGAGCTTATGGTAAGATGTCATACCATGTATCCAGGAACTGTATTCGGCATATCAGATCGTCTTAAGCTGTATGTCCATACACGTTCTGCTGGATTGGTAGACGAATTCTCCGACACTAATGTCATCGACCATAAAGAACCGCACTTGAGCTCTGTGAGGAACGCGTCCAACTTCATCTTGAAGACTCGGTTCGTGATAGCCGGGCAGTCATACGCGGTGCATCCGGCAGGCAGCATTTCCAAAAGCTCTTGCCATTTTGGGTTGGTCGTAAAAGTCAAAAAAGTGAGTGGTCGCCCGCAGAAGCGCACTGTTTCCAAGGCGTCTAAAACTTTGTTGGACAGGAATTTTGGTGATGAAGGGAATGATTTTGGAATGCGCACGTGACGACCTTGCTGCGTGCCATCTGCGTTGTCTGCAGCATCCTCGTTACAAACCGCTGGGCGTCGATTTAGCAATTGCTGGTTGTTGCGCACATGCTGTAGCCGTTGTTCGCGAATACGACTGAAAGAATCCAAGGCGTACTGCTGTGATAACCAGGGCATGGTGTCTAGCCGGCTGCATGGAATACGGTCGCTGTTCTCGTTCATGTACCATAAATAGGTGCCATCCTCAAGACGTTCTGGCAACGCTATGCGCGCGATGGAGTATTGCGCTAGAGTGAGTGAGTTGCCACGCCTTTCGACTGGCGGTGTGAATCCTCGCTCAGCGTGAAAAAACACTAAGGGATACGCTAGTGGTTCATACAAAGGATCAAGAGATTCCACAAATTGTGCTTGCGTATTCTCCACTGTGCTGTTTTTGAAGTATACGTACTGTCTAGGTCCAGGCATCGCACTGGGCGGGAAGCTCGTGACAGTGAAGAATTCCCGATTACACGCCTGTGGTGCATCCGGATCAGCAGTGTGGAAACTGATGGCTGCATCATCAGAAGGGGTATCTCGGAGTGCAATAAGTTCGCGCACTAGGTGATTATGTTGTTGCAAGGATTTGCGTGTAATATCAAAAATCCGGGTCGGCACACCAGGACCGTGCACTGAAGAGCGTTGTGCTGCGGCGCGATTATGGAAATCTGGTCCGCCGAAATAATAGGAGATAGAGCTATTCGTATGATTGTTTTGCAAAATACGCGCGTATGTGAGACCGTGCATTTTGAAGCAGTTGTTTTGCCATGGAAGATGCAATTCGTTGTGTTTGCGGATGTCACCGTCCGCTGGCAAGGTCAAGGCGGATAATGCACACAAAGCGTTGGTCTTGAACCCATGTTTAAGTAATACGCCTGACCGATAGAAGTCGATAACATCCTCTGGCAACGGTCGGAGTGGATAATCACTACGCATTTTCTCAGCCAAACGCCCGCTTGCTTTGTCACCACATACGCAGCCAGATTGATGGCTTAGGTTGCACGACTTCCACCGAAATACCCAAAGATGGCATTTGCTACAATGTTTTAGCTTAAGAGGATTGAATGTACGAATGTCACGATCGCCATCTTCATGCGGGTTCGAAGTGTCTATGATCGTTCGATGCGCGACGTGGGTACGAATGTCATCTACGCTCATGCTAGCGAAATCGACTTCGGCCGTCTGTATTGTGACATGTACACGCGTGTTAGCGATTTCAAGGCACCATTTACTATATGGCATATGCATACAAATGATGAAAAACGTGTTACATGGATATGTGGAGTCATGAGTATAATGTTCGCACCTGCAAGCACCCAGCGGACGCTGTGTCGTTTGGGACTCGATCTATGTCAGTGCGCTCGTCATCTCTAGCGCATATCAACTGGCACGTCTTGCAAGCTGGACGCTGATTGTGAGCTGGTCCCCTTCGATGATTGTCGCAGCAAATCTGAGCTGGCGCACGGTCATTAAATGATAGCGCTAGTTCAGCTAGTGGGCAGTCGCCTATGCTGCATGGTTGTTGATGCTGCAAGTTGTCAAAATAAATCGGATTCACTTGTTCTAGTGAGGACAACGGTGGTAGACCGAGCCATGCGCGTGCGAGTTGCGCACGTTCCAAGTGGGTCTTGCTTTCTTTTGGGCCTGTGTTCAACATGTATGGCCACAGTAAAAACGATGCACTAAATACAAAGGGTTCACCTCGGTTTTACATGTGACCACAGAAAAAGATCTAAAGTGAATTCACAAACAATTAAGTGTGGTTTGCACAAATATGTCTGAGAAGGGAAGTACCATTTCTTTGCGCATTCTGCCTTCCAACTGGACCTGAATTTGTGCTGTTGAGGGCATTTTGCTGGCCAGCTGGTCCTGGTGAAAACAAATTGTTGGTGCGAGTACTCAAACATGCGAGTGTTACACCAAACTGTACTTAGCGATATATGTTCATGTATGCATTCGTACATGCATACTTGGTGTGTATGATACAATGATTGCAACATTCATATATATATATATATGTATATATGTATATATATTTATATATATTTTATTATTTTTTTTAGCTCACTAAACCTGTGCATGTGCGCTTAGCAATAATCACAACCATAAATAAAATTTACAGTGTGGCAACAGCATGCAAACATCTCAGCTCACTATACATGTAATGTGTGTTCAGCAAAAATCGCAATCATTATGGACCAAGATGAAATTGCAACCATAAATGAATGGACCAACATCACGACAACATGTATTTGTTACTATATCGTATCGTATTGGGTTTTGCTGTCTCAGTGGGCCTACATCAATAGCAAATGTTTAAATGTTTTGGGTCAGCCTACATGAATATCATTTATGCGCACCTGCATTGTTAAGAGCGTTTTGCCGTCCCAGTGGGCCTACATCAGTAGCAAATGTTCATATTCTTAGCTCACCATATGTGTGCGTGTGTGTTCAGCAAAAATCGCAACCATAAATGAATGGACCAGCATCACAACAACATGTATTTGTTACTATATTGTATCGTATTGAGTTTTGCTGTCTCAGTGGGCCTACATCAATAGCAAATGTTTAGATGTTTTGGGTCAGCCTACATGAATATCATTTATGCGCACCTGCATTGTTAAGAGCGTTTTGCCGTCCCAGTGGGCCTACATCAGTAGCAAATGTTCATATTCTTAGCTCACCATATGTGTGCGTGTGTGTTCAGCAAAAATCGCAACCATAAATGAATGGACCAGCATCACAACAACATGTAAACACATATATGTGTAAGCATGATAAATGTGTAATAATAAATTTGCATGCATTCATGACTATATTGTATTGTTTGAGTTTGAATGCGCACCAACATTATCGAACACGTACCTGAATTTGTGCTGCTTAGGGCGTTTTGTTGTCCAAGCGGTCCTGCATCAATAGCAAATGTTCCAAGATTCACATCAAAGCGCACTATATGTGTACGTGTGTGCTTAGAAATAATCACAACCATGAATGAACTGACTAACGCAACAGATTTGAAATAATAATGCATGTACTCCCTACTATATTGCATCGTTTGTGTGTGTATGTGTGCGTGTGTGTGCGTGTGTGTGTTTGTGGGTGTCACCTCGATTGTTACTATATCGTATCGTATTGGGTTTTGCTGTCTCAGTGGGCCTACATCAATAGCAAATGTTTAAATGTTTTGGGTCAGCCTACATGAATATCATTTATGCGCACCTGCATTGTTAAGAGCGTTTTGCCGTCCCAGTGGGCCTACATCAGTAGCAAATGTTCATATTCTTAGCTCACCATATGTGTGCGTGTGTGTTCAGCAAAAATCGCAACCATAAATGAATGGACCAGCATCACAACAACATGTATTTGTTACTATATTGTATCGTATTGAGTTTTGCTGTCTCAGTGGGCCTACATCAATAGCAAATGTTTAGATGTTTTGGGTCAGCCTACATGAATATCATTTATGCGCACCTGCATTGTTAAGAGCGTTTTGCCGTCCCAGTGGGCCTACATCAGTAGCAAATGTTCATATTCTTAGCTCACCATATGTGTGCGTGTGTGTTTAGCAAAAATCGCAACCATAAATGAATGGACCAGCATCACAACAACATGTAAACACATATATGTGTAAGCATGATAAATGTAGAGCGTTTTGCCGTCCCAGTGGGCCTACATCAGTAGCAAATGTTCATATTCTTAGCTCACCATATGTGTGCGTGTGTGTTCAGCAAAAATCGCAACCATAAATGAATGGACCAGCATCACAACAACATGTATTTGTTACTATATTGTATCGTATTGAGTTTTGCTGTCTCAGTGGGCCTACATCAATAGCAAATGTTTAGATGTTTTGGGTCAGCCTACATGAATATCATTTATGCGCACCTGCATTGTTAAGAGCGTTTTGCCGTCCCAGTGGGCCTACATCAGTAGCAAATGTTCATATTCTTAGCTCACCATATGTGTGCGTGTGTGTTCAGCAAAAATCGCAACCATAAATGAATGGACCAGCATCACAACAACATGTAAACACATATATGTGTAAGCATGATAAATGTGTAATAATAAATTTGCATGCATTCATGACTATATTGTATTGTTTGAGTTTGAATGCGCACCAACATTATCGAACACGTACCTGAATTTGTGCTGCTTAGGGCGTTTTGTTGTCCAAGCGGTCCTGCATCAATAGCAAATGTTCCAAGATTCACATCAAAGCGCACTATATGTGTACGTGTGTGCTTAGAAATAATCACAACCATGAATGAACTGACTAACGCAACAGATTTGAAATAATAATGCATGTACTCCCTACTATATTGCATCGTTTGTGTGTGTATGTGTGCGTGTGTGTGCGTGTGTGTGTTTGTGGGTGTCACCTCGATTGCCAAATGCATTCGCACTCCTTTCTAGTGCACTAGCACTCATGCACTACTATATCGCATCGTATGTGTATGGATGAGTGTTCAGCAAAAATTGCAACCATAATGAATGGAACAGCACGACAACAACATGTATTTGTTACTATATTGTAGCGTATTGGGTTTTGCAGTCCCAATGGGCCTACATCAGTAGCAAATGTTCATATTCTTAGCTCACCATATGTGTGCATATGTCTTCAGCAAAACTCGCAACCATAAATGAATGGACCGGCATCACAACAATATGTATGAATTATCACCTCGGTTGCCAAGTGCATTCGCACTCCCTTCTGGTGCGCCAACGTTCATGCGTGCCCCACCAGCATTCTTGCGTGTCCCACCAGAATTCGCACGTGCCCCTCCAGAATTCGCACGTGCCCCTCCAGAGTTTGCACGCGGCCCTCCACGCACCGCGTGCACAAGCATGTGATTCGAGCGCACTCCAAAGTGCAGCTCGCACACGATTATTGACGTTTGTACGCCGATCTGCATGAGCAGCAGCAGCAAACATATTCCAAATTTCGCCATAATACGCATGGCTATTCGATTAACGATCATTCAGTTTGCGAATAGCTTTCGAGGATGTCAAAACCGCTGTTAGTTGCTCGCGAGACCTTGGCCCGCGATCACATATCTAACGAATCACTGTAAGTGCCGACATCCAAAAGGCGAGTTTCAAAACATATATGTGTCCCGCAATGCTAGTTAACGATCATTCAGTTTGCGAATAGCTTTCGAGGATGTCAAAACCGCTGTTGGTTGCTCGCGAGACCTTGGCCCGCGATCACATATCTAACGAATCACTGTAAGTGCCGACATCCAAAAGTCGAGTTTCAAAACATATATGTGTCCCGCAATGTTAGTTAACGATCATTCAGTTTGCGAATAGCTTTCGAGGATGTCAAAACCGCTGTTGGTTGCTCGCGAGACCTTGGCCCGCGATCACATATCTAACGAATCACTGTAAGTGCCGACATCCAAAAGGCGAGTTTCAAAACATATATGGGTCCCGTGTTAGTCATGCTATATTCAAAGACGCGTGGGTGGCGTCGCGGTAAATGTACGCGACTGCGGTGGCACTGTCATCGTTAGCGTCTAGCATCCGTGAGATCGAAAGGTTGTCCGTGTCGCCCGTTGGGATTCGCGCTTTGCTGCTGCTGCTGATTAAGTAAGGTAAGTAAGTAAGTAAGGTAAGTAAGTAAGGTAATTTGGTCCGTTTCCAAATCATAAGGAGCAGAGGTTGTAATGGATAGAATCAAGAATGAAGAATCTTTGGACTAGGAACTGTGACTGTATGCCGACTGCGTGTCCGTGTCCCCTCGTCGCCTCGCCTGTCGATGTCGCTGTCGCTCGGCTGTCGCGGACTCGCGGTCGCTCATCATCATCTATCGCTCTCGTCGTCGCGTCGTCTGTTCGTCTCGTGCGTGACATCTTCAGATCATCAGATCTTCCGGTTCTTCAACATGAAGGTTGAACATACTCAAAAGTGATGATGGACCCAAACCATACCGGTCCCTTCTTTCTCAGGTTAAGGTACTTCGCTGGTATGTTAAGGCCAAGCCCATCACTGTTCTGAAAGAGGAACCTCGGCTTGTTTTGCAGCGTGCGGCTGAGAGCACTGATAGACTATGATGCCATATCATATCTTGCAAAAATCCCTTGCAGACCAACGGTCTCACGCGTGAATTCCTTTTTCTGCTTTCAGTAGCTTCAGCAGTCCTGAACTACTTGGGCAAAATTGAGTATAATTTGATATATCGCGGAACGCTTGCCCCCGGTTGTAGCTGATCCAGTCGGGACTTTTTTCTATTGCATTCGTTGCGTATAAAGCTGGTATCGCAGCCACCTGTAATTCAGGGTGCGCTCTTCACGCTCCAGCGCACCACCTCGCACTCATATGTTATGGAACACTTTCGGGGCGTGCCAAAATCGGAGGCTTCCGTTTCATAGATTTTCAAACTTGACTATCGTTGTTCAACCAAAGAATTTTTTCGAGCAACAATATTTTTGAGAACCATACAACAGGCATGAATCCTTTTACGTACATGAAACTTCGCTGCATTTTTCGTTCACGCTACAGTTCGAACAACGTGTGCAGCACAAGAAGTCAAGCGCGCACCTTGCGATCTCATGTGATCACTTTTATTTCAATATTGCGTCGGAGATCGCCTGTGAAAATTTTGCTGCGTTTACCCTTTCAGAAGACGGTTACGCACGCTTAGGCTGAGAGCGCGCTTGCGCTTCAACTGTCTGTGTTGACATCGGCATGACAGCACCCCCGCAGGCTGCAGGTCATGCCAACTTTTTTACGCTTCCGTTGGTTTTCGAAGGGTTAGGCCCTAGAGAGCGCTGCCTAGACAGCCCCGAATGAAGTTTGGGTTCGTGTCCGTGGTCACTGCAAGTTGCGTCGCAGTGTCTCATATTTCACTGTTTAACCTCAAACAGCGCTCCGGTCCTCACTTTGCCGGCAAGGGGTACCGCCGATTGGCAAGCACTGTTCTCGCCGAGCCAATATAAAATAGTATGATGTGTTTCCTCACGCTCGGTGCACGCTTCCAGCTTGATACCTCGTGTTTTGCCTGTTTCTTCAAGGTCTTTTCTCGCGATTGAACGCCATCACTCCGGGTGGTATGACGTGTGCGAAGTGGTCTGATAAATTTTCACTGAAAAGTGTGACCACACGAGTGAACACGATAGATATTTAGACTGGTGCGCGCACGGGATCCACGCAGGTCCGGAGCATAACAACCGCCGCAGTGTTCGTCGCCCGTTCTACGAACGCAGCAGGGAACACCTTTCGCGGGCTGGTGCGGAATTATGGCTGCAGACCGGGCGGGTTGCCGGCCGTGCTAACCAAAAGCCGTATTGACCTGGTCTACAGCACTGCGGAGAGAAGTCGCCTTCACGCCGTGCGAGAATCATGGCCATGCGACGGAACTGGTGTGACATCTGCCGTGGTGACGATGACCTGTTTCCGTGCACCACTTGCCCGCGCAAGTTCCACTCGGAGTGCGCGAAGGTGGCCCGCGTGCCCGAACCAGGCTCCGGTTGGCAGTGCCAAGCCTGCAATGACGAAGCAGACGCTGACGAGTTCGACGGACGCCACCCTCACTATGGGATGAGCGAGCAAGAGCGGCGTAAGGCCACCAAGCAGAAGAAGGAGACTGCGGCGCGTGTGCGCAAGGTGAACGGCGCACATCAGCTGCTAAAGAGCCGGCGTGGCCCCTTCCTCATGCAACAGCGAGCGAAACTCCTACCGTTCGTCACGGAGAAGCAGCTAGACAGGTGCACCAATCTTCTCGCACGCACCCTTAGGTTCCCGGGCCCTTGCAGCAGCCCCTGCTCCCCAGGGCTCCCCGGGTTTTGAGGCCGCGTGCAACCTGCAAGTTCTCGGATCCCAGTGGAGAGGCCAGCTATCAGTGAGTCAGGTCGAGGCAGCACCAGAACTCGTTAATGTGGGTGGTTTTTGCATAGAAAAAGTGGGCTTGTCGAGGTGGAGACTTTTCCACATCAACGCATTCCTCCTTGAAATCACGTGCATACTTAAAGTCCCTGCCGCGTATCGGACACGCGTGTTGCGGCCTGCCGGCCCCTTTGGGTTGTTTCTCTTCTGGCTTTTCCCTGCGGCTCGAACACGATTGGCGACCTGCCCCTGCGTCTTGAACACATGTGGCGACCTGCCGGCTCGGTTGGACCCTCCTGCCTTTACCCTGTGCCTCGAACACACCTTTCACTACCGGCTCGGTGGGACCTGCTGCCCTTAGCTTTCCCCCTGCGTCTCGAACTTAGTAAGTTCGAATCCTCCTTCATCGTTGTGAGTGTGTGCTGATTCCGCCCTCACGGCGAGCGAGCCGAGAAACAAGCAAGAACCCGAAAACAGAGTCGCTATTCAGAGTCTTCCTGCTTTATCCGTGCACAGAACTGTGCCAGCTGACCCTTGTGCCTGCAGTAGGATCTAACGAAACTTTCCTTGCTAAACGTACTCCTTGCTGCGCCTGCCGCAGGTATCTGGCACAGCTACCGAGCCCGGCAGCCGCGCATCGCCCCGGTGCCACACTACGGATCGGTCCCAAAGAGTCATACATCCATGCGGAGCTGCGGGAGTACCAGGTGGGAGGGGTGAACTGGATTCTGCAGCAGTATGGGCAGGGCGTGGGGGGTATCTTGGCAGACGAGATGGGCCTCGGGAAAACGGTGCAGACGCTAAGCTTCCTCGCCACGCTGAAGCACAAGGGGGACACGCCCGGGCCTCACCTCGTGATCACCCCCCTTGCGGTGCTGCAGAACTGGGTGAACGAGCTGAAGCGCTTCACGCCGAGCCTGACCTTCTGCAAGGTGCAGGGCAATATGGCTGAGCGGGATCGCGTGCTATCTGATCCGGAGGTCCTCGCGGGGGAGTTCGATGTCTATCTCACCACGTGAGTATGCCTTTTAAGTCACTGTCAAAAGCACAGATGCCTGGGACAGAAGATCTACATCTCAGCTCTCTCTGGGCCTTCGTCCTAGACTCGGGTGCACCGCTGCCTTGTTGCCTGCGCCTAAACCCGTATCCGGCGTTTTCCCTCAGTGCTTTGGCGGCGCCCTTGGTCTTCGGTCTCCAACACCCCCCCAAAGCACCTCGACACGCTCAAGTCCGAGTGGCACAGATGTACCTCGGTTGAGGAACTGCACGGCTGGTGTTTTTTTTCGCCTGCTTGCCATGAGCTATTGGCCAGTATTCTTCAATACGGATGTTGCATAAACGCAAAACCTAGGGTGAGCACTGGAGTGCAACGCCTTGTCACAAAAACAAGAGTAAGCACTTTCCGGATGGCTGCTCAAGAGAGCGCAAGCTGATGCTTGCTTGCTTGCTTGTGACGTCTTGTTGCGCACGGGCGGACAGAGAGAGACACAGAGAGAAGAGACCAACGAAGTCCAATCTCGTTTGAGTTCGGTGTCCAATCTTGCTTGAGTTTGGTGACTTGTTGCAGATCACAGAGGCTCGGTGTAAGGTCTTCAGCATGGTAGGGTGAGTGTTGAGGGCAAAGGGCTGCAGACACGCCAAGCTGGCAGTCGCGCAGGTTTTGGATGAACGAGCACAAATTGTCGCTCTCGGTCCGTTGGAAAGTTACTTCAGGATGCTTGGCAAGTTATTTGTGGGGAGACGGGTGCTGCACGCGGCTTCGGAGCAGTCAGGGTGTGCTGCGGGAGCTTGCGACGGAGGCTTGGTGGTTGGGAGGTGGCTCGGACAGCTCGAAGGATGTCGGCCGGCTTCGTTGGGGTGGCTTCAGTGGGCGGGCGGAGCCGGCACAGAAGCGCTGAGATGACCCAGTGAGGCTTAGGGGATCTCGGCCTGGTGGCCTGGATATTGGTTGGCAAATAAATCGACTAAAATAGTAGCACATAGACACACGCACACCCACACAAAGTGGTATGGGTACATAGTGCGGCCGACGTTCTGTGGTTGTCTGATGCCAAAGAATTTCGTCCAAGGATAAGTACACACCTAGTGAGGCTTAGGGGGGGTCTTATTTTCCACATAGCTTAGGAGATTCTGGGTGAGTGTGCTGAATCCTTTGTCCTTGGCGGGGGTGCATATTGCCGCCAACTTCCTTTTCTGCAGCTGTCTGGTCGCCTGGATACTGGTTCTCAAATAGTTTGTTATACCTTGGATATTGATTGTGAAAAAAATCCCTTCAAGAACGAGCGTACACATAGGAGGGGCTCGCAGAAGTGGTGACCTCACAGGGCTCGACCGTGGTGGCGACCCGAGAGCGAGGGTGGATGGACTGGGGAATGCCGTGGCGGCTGGATAACGGCGCGGGTTCTGGGCACTTATAGTCTAAAAGGGTTGGTGGTGGGCGCTGTCCGGTGAATATGGCGGTGACTCATCTTGGGGAGGGCGCGGCGAGGCTCGGTGGCTTTGAGGATGCCCTTTCATCAGGCGTCCCCTGCTGGCCTGGCAGAGGCGCCACCTGGTCTCTCGCATGTAGAAGGAAGACGGGTCGAGCTGGAGCCCCATGGGGCATAGGGTGCCCGTGGCTAGTACTTGCAGCGGCTGTGGTTGGTGACGCAGGGTTCCCGTGGCAGCCAGTTGACCGTTGTGAGGCAGCTTGGTGGCTAGGATACTGGTTGTCACAGAATTTGGTTCACAAGCGCACACCAGGGAGCATGCCCTTGCTCGCATCAGGCAGCTTGTCGCGCGCACATACACCCCTACACCTATGCACGCCCCTACGCTTCCAATCGCTCTTGAGTAGTCTCAAGTTTTAAGTAGTCTGTTAAGCATGCACGCAGGTCCAGGATCCGGATTGGTTGGTGGTGGAGGTGTCGATGGCGTGGGAATGGCCAGAAGTGAGGGGGGTTACGGGTGTGCGACCCACGTCAGCAGCATGCGTGCAGGGAGATGGAGGTGTTGGGCTAGCAGAGAGAACCTGGGTCGACCTGTTTTGGCTGGGATAGCTTTCAGGCACTGCGCAGCTCATGTTTGGACGAGGTCGCTGGTGGAGGAGGCAGCGGTGGTGCAGCATTTTGATTAATACCCAGATAGGGATGCCGTGTTTCTTGAGCAGTGGCCGCGGGGCCCGGGTAAACATGATGGATGCCTATACAGGCTGGAGGCTACCCAACCACAGCTGAGTCTGTGATGAGATGACGTGGTTTGGCTAAGCAGAGTTTCCAGGTTTGTTCGCTGTTACTATTTAAAGATATTGGTGTGGAGGCGGGTGGGAGGCGGCGGTAGAGTGGACGGTAGGGTTAGGGGCTACGGGATGGAAACCTCGGTCTCGCAGTAATGAGGGGAGCCTGGGGAGTGTGGCGGTCGGTGTGCACCAGATACGAGACAGTGATGAACGAGGAGGCGTTCTTTACAGACAACTTCCTGTGGCACACCATCTGCATCGACGAGGGCCACCGCATCAAGAACGAGAACAGCAAGCTCTGTGGCGCCCTCGGCCGCATCCGCAGCCCTTTCCGGCTGCTGCTGACGGGAACGCCCCTCCAGAATAGCATGCACGAGCTGTACGCGCTGCTGTGCTACATCCTGCCAGAGGTGATCACCGACGCCAGCGTGTTCGACCGGGGGTTTGCTGTCGGGCAGGAGGTGGACCGCGGCGTGCTGCAGCAGGCGCGCACGCTCCTCGAAGCGCTCATGCTTCGCCGTATCAAGGCGGACGTTGAAACTAACCTCAAAGCCAAAGGTGCCCCTTCCCCCCCCTCCCCCGACGCTTGCTTGGTTACTGCGACATGCTATGGCTGTGGGGTGCTGGTATGTGGCAGCCTCTATGCGCATTCTTCCGAGAGGGGTGCAAGTCACTGCTTTGGCAGAAAACTCCAAGACCCACTTTCTGCCTTTCTTTCCATCCCCCGGATGCTGCATTGCCACCTAGGAAGGGGCGATCCCACTAGAGTGTCAGCACGGGCCTCGGGGGCAATGATGCGAGTGTGGGAGGGTGGAGGGGGCGTGGGCAGATCGAGTACAAGGTGTACGTGCCGCTGGTGCCCCTGCAGAGGCGCTGGTACCAGCGGATGCTCACGAGGGAGGCGGGGACGGAGGAGCTGCTCACCATGAACCAGCTGATGAGCAAGCTGACGCAGCTGATGCGCGTGTGCAATCACCCAAAGCAGCTGCTGTTCTCGCTGGATCGGAGACGCATCGAGGCTGCGAGCAAGCTGCGCCGCGCCGAGGGCTCGGAGTATGCCCAGCAGAAAGTGGAGGCTGAGATGAGCACCAACCAGACCGAGCACGCTGCTGCCATGGAAACAGAGCTGCGGTCACTCACCGGGGAAGCCCTTCTGCTCGGTGCGCTCGCCTCGTCCCCCCACGCGGAAGGTTACCCCGTAATGGGAAGTGAGCTGATCGACGCACCTCACTGCTCGGGCCTGCCTCCCATCAAAAAGCCCGGGATGCCTCACTGCTCGGGCCGGCCTCCCATCAAAAAGCCCGGGATGCCTCACTGCTCGGGCCTGCCACCGATATCCTCCTGGCGTCCCGAGGGTCGAGGGATTGATAAATGGGAAGAATATGAGTGAGCGCCCAGTGGGGGGCCATAGGGGTCCAAGGGCCTGAAGGTTGAGAGAAGGCCAAATAGGAAGGGAGAAGGTTCTGAGGCTCGAGAATGAAGGGGGCGCCCAATCAGGTTCTAAAGAGGGCCGCCGGGAATGCGGAGTGACTTGGCAATGCAGGTTCTGGGAAGCTTGCGCTGCTAGATCGGATGCTGCTGCGGCTGCAGCGGGAAGGGTCGCGGGTGCTGCTGTTCAGTCAGTGGACCCAGACCCTGGACGTGCTGGAGGAGTACGTGCGCCACCGCTTTGGCCTCCCGAGCGAGGTCTACCTCCGCCTCGACGGCTCCACCAACCGCATCTCACGCGAGCTGGACGTGCGCACATTCAACGCTGCAGGCTCCCGCATCTTCCTCTATCTTATCAGCACCAAAGCAGGGGGTCAGGGCATCAACCTCGCTACCGCCGATACGGTGGTGCTGTATGACAGCTGCTGGAACCCCCAGGTGATCCCCCAGGAAGCACCCGGTCCCCCTGCAGCGGCCGAGCTGTCACCCCTCTTCGGCTAGGCACCATGCACGCGCTGGCAGCTCCGTGCGCGCCAGCAGATCAGGGCGTGCTGTAGTGGGAGGCTCGGCGCGTCAGTGCTCTCAGTGATGTCAAGGCTGAGTTATTCGGGCACATCTCCGGGCCTGGGGTTTGAAGCATGCTAGATGTAGGTGGCACTTGTCCGGGCGCAATGCCCCTTGCTTCCCTGGAGCCATCCCACGGTGCTCACGCAAACTCAGATCCGGTGTAACACCCACATCCCATGGTGCTCACGCAAACTCAGATCCGGTGTAACACCCACATCCCATGGTGCTCACGCAAACTCAGATCCGGTGTGACACCCACATCCCATGGTGCTCACGCAAACTCAGATCTGGTGCAACACCCACATCCCATGGTGCTCAGTCAAACTTAGATCTGGTGCAACACCCACATTGCTTCGTTGCTCGTCACCCAAAAGCATGCGATTTTGTGAACGCGATACGCAGACGTCTGCTTATCAATGCATGGATAAGAGGATGGACATAGAAATGTTCCTAGCGCTTCGTCTCCTCCAGCTGACGTGGCACACAGCCAACCAGCTGAGGTGATGACGTCTAACCTGACAGGCTTGACCTCAGATGGTACCCCCGTGCCATCCATGTCCGAGGGAATAGTACTACTCAAAACTGCCCCGCCGGGGCGGCCCACCTCCCACCCGGTGGGATCGGCGCTGCCACCGCTGACGCGGGGTGTAACCTGGTGTGCTGGCGCGGTGGCAGGTGGATCTGCAAGCGCAGGACAGGGCGCACAGGATCGGGCAGAAGAAGCAGGTGCGCATCTTCCGCTTCGTGAGCGAGGGCACTGCGGAGGAGCGGGTGGTGAACCGCGCGGAGCAGAAGATGTTCCTGGACGCGATGGTGGTGAAGAAGCAGAGCGCGGAGGTGAAGGCGCAGCTGGACCAATCCCTGAAGGGAGCGGCCACGCTGAAGATGCAGGACGTGGACATCAATGACGAGGGCGCAGCCATCGGGGACATGGAGGAGGACACCAACCTTAGCGTGAAGGAGCTGCTGTCCATTCTGTCACATGGTGCAGAGAATATCTTCCGAACGGCTACGGACTCGGGCGCGCTGACCTCGGCCGCCCTGGACCAGCGTCTAGAGTCGATCATGGGCCGGGAGCGCCGCCCCTCCGGGCAAAGCGCTGGGAGAGGGCGCAGCCGCTCGTCCCGTGGTGGCAAGCAGGCTAAGACGGCCGGGTCCGCCAGTGCGGAGCCCTCTGGCTTGAACGCAGAGCCGGCCTCGGAGGATGAGGATGTGTGCACCGCCAAGCTCCAGGTGGAGCTCCCTCCTCGTTTCCCGTGCTTTTGTGCTTTGCAAAAGGCTGGGAGGGACAGGTGGCCATGCAGCAGCGCATTGCATCTGGGAGGGACAGGTGGCCATGCAGCAGTGCACTCGGCGGAGTGACCCCCATGCTGTGCGATGAGCCCCAGGCTTCCCCTTCAGACGGCTGTGGGTGGGTGCGCTCGCCGCGGCCATTGCCTCTGCACGGCCCAGCAGGGCAGCAGGCTTGCCATGAGGGGCCGGCCTGGGCCTGTTTGCAGAGGGGCGAGGCTGATTGTGGAGCAATTCAGATTCGGATGCAGACCATTCAAAATTGCTTCCCGGCATTTTTTTGTTAATAGCCATGCTCAATTTTATTTTTTGCCATTGATTGGAGCCGGCAGTTTCCATACTTAACCGATCAGGGCGATGGTGGGCCAGTGAGCACATAAAATGTGGGCTGTTTGGAAAAGAAGTGAGAAGAAACTCTCTTCCCTCGTCCCGAGGCTCAGTGGCCCAGCTGGTGCACGTGCAGGTGGAAGGGCACAGCACCATCTTTGACAATGCCGACTCAATGATCGCGATGCACGAAACGCAGGAAGGGCCTGCGGGACAAGAGGAGGGGGAACCGAGCACGGCGCCCGCTGCCGGTGGGGGCACAACTCATGTAGTGTGCAGCACCTCCACAGGGTTCGGAGAGCAGCAGCATGAGACGGAGGACATGGAGCTGGCCCCGCTGCCACCATTGATCACGGATGGGGCGGCCGCGCGTGCTGCGCGACCCGGAGTCCGCCTGTACCGGTGTGGGAAGTGCGGCCTGCCGAAGGTGCTGGAGTGCCAGTGCAAGCGCGGGGGCGGGCCGAAAGGGAAGGTGGAAGAGGACGCCGTGGTGACCGGGAGCCGCAGCCGGGCGCCGCCTAAGCGCTTCGAACCCCCGAGCCTGGCCAAGCTTGTGCAGAAGAAGGCGAAGGTGAAGCATGACGGCAGCTGCTTCAATTGCCTGGATGGCGGCGACGTCATCGCATGTGGGGTGTGCCCTCGCGTGTACCACCTGAAGGTAAAGGCTGGAAGCCCACGTGGCCACCCCATCATTTGCCACAGGAAGGAGATCTTGCCTGCTTGGGGTCGCCACAGGACGCCCCTTGCGGCTCTCTCGGGGCCCTCAGTCCACTTGTGCGGCACGGCTCTGGAGATGTTTATAGATGTTTACATCAAGTCACGCTCCTGAAGGCGGCTCATCTCTAGAACAAGTCACGCTCCTGAAGGCGGTGGGGGCGGAGTGCGCTGTTGTGCGGGATCAGTGCGCCGGGCTGGAAGTGGCACCGAAGGGAACATTTCGCTGTCCGTGGCACATGTGCACGGTGTGTGAGCGCAACAAGTCGAATGTCGGCGGGATGCTGTTTCAGTGCGTGACGTGTCCCCTCGCATACTGCTTCGACTGCTGCCCGGAGGACTTCCTGCAGCGCTCCGAGCCCTTCAATGATTACAAGCAGGCCAGCCCTACCACTCCTTCCCACGAATCCTCCCCACAATCGCACCCTAAGTGTTGCCCGCGGAGGCAAATGTCAGGACGCTCTCCCTGTCCATGTCTCCCGTCTCGTGTGCCTCCCTCTCTCTCTCTCTTCATTGAGCCCCTCCGCCTGCGATATTCGCACACTGCTATTTGTGCACTGCCACGATCGCAATCCAAACAGTCTGCTTCCCATGTGTCCGCTGGATCAAAGGTGGCTCTTGAGCTGTTGGATCGGATATGCACCCACCGACATCCCGGGTGAATGTAAAGTTTTGGAAGGATGGTGATACATTGGATGGTGATACATTGTGCGTTCGGAGGAGCGCTCTCCTAGGAGGACTGTGACGGGGCGTAGAGGGTGCCTGCCACAATGCCTGTGTGGTGGGCAGGCCATGCATACGATGCATAGGAGACATTGACTGCACAGGGTAGAAGCTGAAGCGCGCAAGGTGTGGTGCTCTGCAGGTGCTTGAGAGGCGGGGATACAATACCCAGACCTCACTCTTCTTCACCTGCACAGAGTGCAAGGAGACTCCTGTGAAGGCTGCTGGGATAGTGAGGCCACCAGAGTTCAAACTGAAACGCAAAGCAGGCGGCGAGGGGCAGCCTACGAATGAGGTTGGGGAGGAGGAGGAGGAGGAGGAAGGAGCAGAGGAGGAGCAGGAGGAGGACAGAGTCGAGGAGGAGGAGGAAGAGGAGGAGGAAGAAGAATCAGAGGAGGAGATGTTGGTTCTTTCATGGACTTCAAAAAGAAAAGGGAAACGAAAGAAGCGCGGACGGCTCTCAACTTGGCCGTATGCTACATCTTCAACCACACCAACTCTCGACCGCTGGATCTTTAGTAAGTAATAACATGGTTCTGATTGAACATTACTTTGCAGAGTACACCTTACTTCTAGCTGTTTATAATGGCAGCTTTCTACAGCAGATGGCAGGGTATGGGAAACCCACTGCCGGGGGCACCTCTTGTTGCTCACATTGTTGGAGCCTGGCACCAGTTTCACGTTTGGCGTGTTTTGTGTTGACTGTGTATTGATGGACAGCTGTGTATTTTGGAAGAGAACTCACAAAAGTGTAGTGATCCCAAAACCAATCATACTCAAATCTACATTGCAAATTACGTTATTATTTAAACAGAGTGCACGAGATCGGAAGGTGACTTCATGACTTCGTGTCTCTAGATGATGATGTAATCACCCCTGATTTGTCTTGATGGCATGAACACCAAATGACCTGTGTTTTAAATATAAAGATTGAATCATACTGAAATTTTATTTTGAATATTTTTTTGATGCTAGAGTGCAGCATACCATATCATCACTTCACACTTCTTGGATAGACAAGGGATAAAACTCCTCAAACATTAGGGTAAACCTTAGAAAGGGAGTTCTAAAAATATATCTCGGAATCATCATGAAACTACAGCAGCTGCTGGAAGCTTCTCGTTGTTCATGGTGGCTAGGTGGTGTGCAGCAGAGTGCAGACAGCAGGGGGACAACTAAAATCTTTAATGGAGAGCGAAAGAAAGAACAAGCATTTGGAACATCGTCTTCAAAGTCCTTCCTGCAGCCTGCGACAATGCCAACCAGGATAGGCTCTTATCACATGTTCGAAGATAGGGTGGCACAGGTGGAGGCCGAAAGGCCCACGCGGCTAGGTATTTGGCGGTCCGGTGGGAGATGGTGGTCTGACTGCGCATCCTATCCTGAAATGATGCAGGAATTTGGGCGGCAACACCGCATATTCCCAGCAGTTGCTTACGGAACTTGCAGCGTGGTGTGCTGGGTGGCTAAGAAGGTTCTTGAGCGAGATGTGCTTTGAGCCACAATTAGTGTTCGGGTGCAAACCTAAGGCAGGTTGCACTATTTGTACACTTGTTGAATCATGTACTAACAATTCAAGGTGGTGTATCAGAATTCTCGGTATCTTACTTTAAACAGTTAACGAACACCCGATCAGGAATTGATACGTCGTGACCGGGTCCGGTTTCGCCTCCTCTTCCACAACGGGAGTGGTCGTGTTGATTTTCCACAGTGGCACTGCTGCCACCGCTGCCTGGTGATCGCTGCAGTGTCTGTGTGCCCTGGTGTTGATCGGGTGTTGTTCTTCGGCGATCTCCTGAATTCCCGGTGACGCCGGCCAGCCGTCGATTTTGTGCTCCCCAAACGTGGGGCCTTGCGGGCAGCTGATCTCTGCCAGGCCCGCTTGGGCGGCCATCGCCCTCCATGACCTGTTCCGCCCCGTCCTGGGCCCTGGGGGTCTCCGCGACGTTGAAGTCGTCCCCAACAATTAGGTGTTCACCCTTCCTGGACACGATCGCCGCTTCTTGGGCTATGTAGTTACGGATACAGCTCCTGGCCACCTCCTCCTCCGGGTGCGGGGGGTTGTAAACCCCAATCGCATGGATTTTCTTGTCGCCTGGCAACGTGGTGACCACGTGCTGTATGTACCCTTGTGCACACCTGGGGACTTCCTTATTGGTGCGCACGTCCGCCCTGTCGTAAGGGCGTCTGAGAGCCAGGACAACCCCCCCCCTCTGTGCGAGGTGCCGTCGGTCCCCCGTCTTGGTGCCGTGCCGCTTGGCGCAGAGTGCCAGGCGTTGTACCCCATCCATTTAAGTTTCTTCGGACCCATGGGGCCGGCCGTTTTGGTTTCAGTCAGCACCAATACATCCTGTTGGTGTCGCTCACAGCTCCTGGCGAGGTCGAAATACATTATGCATGGTCACATCCCCTAATATTCCAGGTCGTTAGTGACAACCTTCCCTTGTCCCCCACCTCTGGCGGGGGCGCCAGGTTTTCTTTGTCCATCCTTTTCGACCTTTCCTCAGGTCCCGTATTGTTGCCTCCCCAGCTGCCAAGGAGAGTCCTGGTCCCCTTGCTTGGCGGCTGCGTCGCGAGTGCTTCGGCACGTTTTCTTTTCCTGTCACCTGCTGTAGCGGCCTGAGTACCGCCCTCTTGTCTGGCACTGTGCCTCCCCTGCGGGGGCCGGTGGCTGTCTGTTCGGCCGGGTCGTTCTGATGAGTTGACATTTGCATGGCGATCCTGTACTGTTTGGCCACTCTGATTTGTCCACCATCTTTGTTCCCTCCGCGGCTTGTTGTGCCGCTCTGGGCCACGTCGACATCTCGGGGGCTTTCGTCCATTCGCACCATGCGGCAACCATAATTGCCGCCCAAACCCCGCACTGGTAGTTATCGTACTGAGTGCGCAGCTTGGTCACGTGACATCGGTAGGGCGCCCTTGACGCGTTCGGTTGACCGCCCAGGCCTTGGTCGCCATCAGCAGCTCATTGTGCCCCCTGGCCCCTTCGTTCTGCGGGGTTGGGCCCATAGGAGTCGAACAGGTGCACGTGGGGGTTTTCCCATTCGTCCGCTTGCTGGTCAAAGAAGAGGGCCCTCTAGTGCGACCCATCGCACAGGGGTTGGTACGCAAACCGTCCGTCCGTTAGTAGGCCATCAACTCCGTCCCTGGTCGTCAGTTGAGCCAGAAATTCTTGTTGGTCCATCCTACTCGGCGGGATTGGATCGATCGTGCCCAGGTATCGGCGCAGCTGTACGTCCGACACATGCCCTGTCACAGTGTAGAGGCCCCCCTCCCCACGGGGGTCTATTGAGGGTGCCATGTCCCCGGAAGCCCCCCCACCGCTCCCCACCACTGAGGGGACGGAGGAGGAGGGGGGTGTGGGGCTGCGTTGTGTCCCTTTCACGCTTAAGGGCGGAAGCCTTTCTGTCCCGTTATTTAAGGCTCTCTTTTAACAGCCCGCATTTTACCTACGGGGACAAACACGCAATTGTTGTCGTTACTTGCGAAATTTCTGCGGAGGAAAATCCGCCCGTTGGAGTAGTTGACGTAAAAGAGGCTGCCCCCCTCTTGTGCTTCGTTCCAGTACCACTTTCCCCGTTTGTGCATCCAGAGGGTGTTCACCTTTCTGTTCCTCCATTTCCAGATCTGGTAGGCCTCTGAGGTGAAGTATGATTCAGCGTTGTGGTTTCCAATAACCGGATTGTATATTGAATCCGTTGTTTCCTCTCGTGCTGCTGCGTGTCGAGCCGTCGTCACAATTCCAGTAAGTATGAGAAATACGGTCACTGCCAGCCCCATCTTGCTACCTATCTCGCTGCTCATCGTGGGTGCCGAGGCCTCCCGAGACATATTTCGTGGCGGCGAGACATTGGTTCCTACTTCGGCATTCAGGGTCCAGTGGCCTTCTATTACACCGAGGTGACAACTCAGGGGCTCAATACTCAGTGGTGCAAGATTATATGTCCTGAGGACCGCAAGTTTAATTTTAATTATGTCAGTTACCATCTGCGCTTTCGGGCGGCAACTATACTTGCTGCGGTTCACCCCGCTCCCTGGCGGGTGGATACAATCAGTCACTAGCAGGGCCTGTGCCGCAGCCTGGCAGAACCTCGACAGTCTACTCAGTCCTTCATTCTCTTCCTGTCTGGGGAGGTGCAGACTTCGTGCCTCCCGTCAGTTGGTCAGGTCGCTGCCTGTACTTTCCGTTCTTTCCCTGGTGCACTGGTAAGCACGCCGCATATGCGATACAGTACTGCAGAGGTCATGCAGCTTGCCTCTGTCCTCAGCCTCATCCCCTCCTTGCCTGAAAGGTGGTTTCTTGTTTGTTAGCAGGTGCGCAACCCTACATATTTAGCGTCGCCACACGATACAACTACAAGTGATATCGGATGCTTACGAAATATCTCGTGTGTCCACACTAACTGTAAATGACTCCAGACCCCCCGGAGAGGTCTGACACGAAGGTGTTGAAAGTATGTTTTTTCTTTGGTATACGATGAGTATATGTAATACTGAGGCGCACTGAATAAGGTTCTACCCCGAAAAACGTTTTTAAGGTCCCAGAAAAGTGGTCTAAAAAAGATGGAAAACCACACGAACGCACACGGGACACCGTGTGCTTTCCGTGTGCGCACACTGGACAAGGACACGAACAGCACATGAATCCAATGTAGTTGCGTGTGTAGTTCGTGTACAGTAATCACTCACCGTTAAGAAACCCCGACGTTAAGAAACTAGCGAGCGTTTGGGGGGGGGTACCCAACTCGATGAGTACGGCTGGCTGGCTTTTTTCGGCTAAGAAAATTCCCGAAATAAGCAACCTTTGTGCTGCGCCGCAGGCGATTTTTCCTGAAATTATGGCCGTTCTAAGCGTTTATCAATGAAAATTTAAGAAAATAGCTGGCTGATTGAAAGAAATTGGCTTACTATTCTTCGAGTTCTCTTATGACGCTGACGCTGGCGGGGGGGGATACCCAACTCGATGAGTACGGCTGGCTGGCCCAAAATCCCTGTTTTCTTAACGGTGAGTGATTACTGTATACACACGGGAGATTTTGGTGTTGTCACACGAGCCCAACACGCGGAGAAATGCATGCGTATGCCATTCGTGTGTCAACGCGAATAATTTACGTGTGAACACACGAGCTCAACACGCGGAGAAATATATGCGTATGGCATTCGTATGTCAACACGAATAATATTTCGTGTTGACACACGAGATCAACACGCGGTGAAATACATTCGTATGGCATTCGTGTGTCAACACGGAAGGATTTGAGTGTAAGCAGACTGTCGCAAACGCGTGCATATGATGGTACAATCTCGGAATCGAACGAACTTAACACTCGCAACTGATCATAAGCATCATCAATATTCACTGGTGCCGGTGACTGTACGAGCAACTCTCAACACAGCATAAGATCGTAGAGCTACAAAATTTTTAAAATTCTGATACCCTGATATCGAACACTGAACTCTTATATGCAAGCCCAGATTCCAACATGAAAAAGTATGAAAACAGCAGTAAAATATATCCGTCAAAATTGATATTATATCACAAAATACGAATTATTGTGTGTACAAAAGCTGTGAGCAGAACTGTCTTAGCACTCTAGCACTGGCACGCGAACAGCCACCTAGTACTTGCGAAGGCAAAACAATAATGAGTCCACTAGTCTGACCTTCGGTCAGAGGTCACTTATCTCTCAATGCTCTGTCACATTTCCCAAAACTGTAACGGGTTCTAGCCCTCGAATCTTCATCTGGCCAATGGAAAGTCATTATTCCGTGCCAGCTTTAATACTGTTACCGTTTAACACATTCTGACTGACACGTCAGTGGCAAAGGAGTCACTGCCGTCGTCATCGTATCATTCCTCAGTAACCTGATATTGACAATATCTTCTCTGACAAGTCTGCATCTCACAAATGGTCATCTTCGCAAAGCCTGTCATACTGTCACCACTGTCATGCGTGTCACCAGCTGAACAAACCCGGCGCGGTACCATGAGAAGCCGGCGTTTGTTACAGCTGTCGCAAACGCGTGCATATGATGGTACAATCTCGGAATCGAACGAACTTAACACTCGCAACTGATCATAAGCATCATCAATATTCACTGGTGCCGGTGACTGTACGAGCAACTCTCAACACAGCATAAGATCGTAGAGCTACAAAATTTTTAAAATTCTGATTCCCTGATATCGAACACTGAACTCTTATATGCAAGCCCAGATTCCAACATCCCCCATCTGTAGCTGCTGCGTGCAGTAGCACAGACTCAAATGTGGGCTTGCTCAGCATACTGGGTCGTATCACCATCTGCCATGAACTTGCCCAAACTGAAAGTGAACATACCAATGCCTTCACCTTCTCCACCCTGTAACATTCTGGCTCTGACCAGCGGATTCTTGAACACCAAGACCCACATACACCTGCGGCCAATAGGTCCATGTTCCAGATGCCCAATCACATGCAAGCGTCCTGTCTGACTCAATCGTCTGAAGTACGCAGCCCTGCTCTCGGTCATGTCTGTCAAGTAATAAGACGGAACGTGGACACATGCCACCACACGACTGGCCATTACTGCCAACGGAAACGCGATATCCAGCGCTGCGAACCAAGGCGAAGTCACCACTGCGTCACAGACACCATACTTCTCCTTCCATATACGATAGTTACCTGGCTGAAGTGCGTCATGCGCCTCAGACCAGCCCAACTGAGAGTTCCAGTCATTGTTCATGAATCTCAACTGCGGCCATTGCTCCACCATCACCTCACTGATGACCCCAGTGCCTGCCCATGGGTCCCACACGCCATCGACGGACTTCCAGTCCACCTCTGTCGCCAAACGCCTCACCTCAGAGGGCACTGTGATGACCAGTTCAAGCCCCCACTGCAGCGCGCTAGCTTCTCTCACCTGAGCCTTAGTCATGTGTCTCAGCTCTCCTCGTCTTTCAACTTCTTCTTCAGCCAACGCAGGCACAAGAGGTGCATCCCTCAGATGCCTTGCCAAGGCCTTCTGTTCCCGATATTTCTTGCTCAGCACCGTGCGATGCCCCTCATTCCAATGCCCTGGCATGAAGATCTGCACAGCCTCAGAGAGCTTGTCCTGCCTTCCCCAATCAATCTGATCTGGCATGCCCAAGAACATGTCCTCCTCTTTCAACAGCATCTCTCTCGATGAGATGGCATGCCAAGGCTGGAACTTGTCTCCCTTCACCACCCGACGAGGACCCACGTCTGCTGGCAACAGGCGCATCTCCGCCGACAGCTTCTCATTCAATTGCTGCTCCTTCATGCCCAATTTGTCCTCTAGGGCACCAGAGCTCTCGTCTTTCTGGGTCTGCACCTCGGCATTGGCGGCTTGCCTCCCCGTGCCTGAGCACATGGGGCATAGCCACTCACCTTCTGGTACTCCATCCAGTGCTGGGGTCAAACACCACAAGTGATACCCCCTGTTGCACGTGTCACACAACAGCATCTCTGCCTCCCCATCGGTCTTCCTGCAAACTTCACATGCTAGGTGCTTACTGGGAACGGCTGCACTGCAGTCATACTGATCCTTCACCTGTAGGTGACATGGCGCGATGCTTTGCACGGTGCTCTTCTCTCTTAACTTGGTGGCGTCCTCAAGCACCACCACACCATCTCGCTGTATCTTGACCAGCTTCAGGATGGCGGATTTGGTCGCGACTTCCATGCCGCTGCGGGGCTTCTGCCTGATATAGACGAAATCACCCACCTTGAACTGGTGTGGACTAGGCTCGTAGCCCCCACCCCTTCTCTTTTCGTAATGTAATGTGTCACGATGCTGCGCGACCTCCAGGCTGCAACCAGCGTGTACCATCAGTCGCCTCACTACCTGTGCTCTCTGGAGGAGGTCCTTGACTCTGGCATCCTTCTCATCTTCGACCTCCACAGCAAAATCTATGCTGGGTGCCCGTTTCAAATCAGGCGGCACTACTGCCTCTTGGGCGAACAACATGGTGAACGGCGCCACCCCCGTGGACTCCTGGCGTGCTGCATTATAGCTCAGCACCAGTGGCCAAAGCTGCTCATCCCACTCATAATCGAGACCCTTCTCCAAGGCAAGCTTCTTAAAGCAGAACTTCATCGTGCGTACCACTCGCTCGGTCAGCCCATTGCCTTCTGGTGAGTCTGGCGAGGTGACTCGCCGGTCAATCAGGCAATCTCTGCACAACTTCTTGAACTCGCCTTCAAACTCCTTACCTCCATCCACCAAGCATTCTGCTGGCGCACCAAACACAGCCAGGACATGACTGCGAAATGCCGCTGCGATGGTGCTCGCCTCCTTGTCGGGAATGGGCACGCAGACTATGAACCTGGTGTAGTGCTCGGTCATGATGAGCACTCGGTTGTTGCCGGACTTGGTCTCTCTCCTCGAGGGCCATGCCAGATCCAGCGACCAGCGATACATGAACGACACGATCTCAAGGGGGGACAAACATGCCTCCTCTCTCGCATAATGAGTCTTCACACGCTGACAGGTCTCACACTGAGTAACCACAGCCTCCACGTCTTTCTTCAAGTCGGCCCACCAATGGCGCTGCCACAAAAGATGCTGCGTCCGCCTTATGCCCCAGTGTCCCGTTCTGGAGTGGTATTCCTTGACCAACGCAAGACGGTCAGCAGGCTTAGGTATTCTCACCTCCTTGCCCGACATAGTGACCATGTAGATCTCGTCCGTGGCCTCGTCCCATCGATGTCGTGCTGCTCGCCTCCTTACTCGACGAACTTCCTCTTCGGGCAACCTCACTCTACCATTGGACTTCAACCATCTGAGGCACCATGCATCATCGTGTACATCTCGATGCTTGTCACGATCTGCCTGCTGCTCGGCCACGCTGGCCATCAAGTCCTCGAACCTGGTGGTACATGTCAACCTGGGGAGCCTCATCTCTGACTCTCTGGTAGGCGGACTCCAGGCAGGCACATCCACGTGCGCTGCTGGAATCGCGCCCTCTTTCACGAAGTGGCTCTCATGCCTCTGACGATACTGCGCCATGGTGTAGAGCTGCCACTCGTTCTTCTTCTTCTTCTTGGTTCCAGCCTTCTGTCGCTGGGCTCCAATTCCTTCTGCGCCTTTCTGCCCTTGCGAGCACATTATTCGCAGCTTCTCCTCCCAATCGCGATGGGTCATAGTCTTCGCCACCTGCTGGGTGTATGCGTTCGAATTCTCAACCCATTCCGCCAGCAAAGCTTCCCTCTGCTGAAGGTCCGACCTCTCGTGGTCTGCCCAGTTGTTGTCTACAGCGATGGGCTGTCCTGGGGAATTCTCCGCCTCTGGGGATTCCTTGCTATGAGGAAGCCCCTTCCTGCTTGCTTCTGCGACTGCCATCAGCAGTTCCATTGCTCTGCGATCCATGGCCAGGCCCAGAATGCTTGCCAATTCTACGTCGCTTAGGCCGTCGGCCATGCGTAACTCACTTGCGCTGTAGCCCATGGCTCGCGTCTTCTCTTCGAGGTTAACTTCTCGAGATTCTTCCTCGGCGTCTTCGCCGTCCTGGTTGCGCACCACGGTGCCCATCCTCGCTCTTCTGAACGCTCTTGACCCTTGCGTCGCCATGATGGTGGGTAATGCCCTCAATGGTTCTCCCACCACGTTCACCACGTAGTGAGGCGCGCGGTCTGTCCTTATCACTGGCCTGGGATGCCAGCCCTTGCACATGATTGACGATACAATTCGTCCTTCTGGTCTCACCACCTTGCTCATGACGGAGCGAAACTGGTGGCTCTGGAACAAGTTGCTCCAATACGCCCGCAACCGATGTGCGTAGGCGCCTGCTTGTGCTGCATCAAAGGATACTGGTCTACCTATGACGCTGGCAATGTACGGGAACACCTCGTCCCTGATCTTGGTTCCAGATCTGTGCGACAACGGAGAAACATTTTCCAAGATATAACCTGGAGGCCTCTGCCGCTGCAGCTGCTGGAGTGTGGACAGAAGCCTGACCACTTCATAAAATAATTTGCTGTGCCTGCCATCCAGGCCTGTGAGTGTTCCAGCAGGGGAGAGATCCTGACATGGGAACCCACATACCATGACCCACTGGCGTCCTTGAAGAGCTCCTGCTCGTATGAAGTCGGCGCTGGTGGTCTCGCGCAGGTCTTGGGGTAAAGCCCCAAGCTCTATTGCATGGGGCGAGATGAGGTCAGGGTATCGTCCCAGCAATGCCGCACACCTGGCTCTGGCAACGGTCTGACTGCTCGAGGATATGTCCTGATACAGGTAGCGATCCACCTTCATCCCACTGCGGAGCAACATTTCCAGCCCAGCACATAGGCCTCCACATGGTTCGTAGCACACCACGCCTTCCTGCCGGGCTTGCGAGAAGAATCGGCTGCTCAGCACCCTGGTGTCGACCTTCTCGGGCTTCAGGATGCGCTCACCTTCAAAGTACTCATTGCTGTACACAGCAGGGCTTCCCTCGCCATGCGTGCCTCGCGTTGGCCTAACCAGGCTCAGCGCCTTCCAAGCTGCTCTGGCTAGCCTCCCAGAGTCGGTCACCAGCTCGGGCAAGTCGGTGTCGAACATGTCCCCATGATTGCATTCTAATTCCTCGTGGTAGTGCAAATCGAACAGACGATGCACTGGTCCTGTACCCAGCTGCTCCATGGCAGCCATCCTGCAGTAGTTGGCAACCTGCACCTCTGGCGTGGCCTCTTCCCCTGGGGAAGCATCCCCAGCCAACATAAGGCACAAGTGGTCACAGAAGTCCTTCGTGTGAACTTCCCCCACGCCTGCGTGAAACGCGGTCACCTTCTCCCTCTCATGCCTTGCTCCAGTCTCATCTGTCGTGGACGGCAGTGGGTAGCGAGACGGCACGTCAGCGTTGCTGTTCTTGGCTCCTGGACGGTACTGCACCGTGAAGTCAAACTCCTGCAAGCTGATTGCCCAGCGTAGATGTTGCCCTTGGAGATCGGCCTTCTCCATCAGGGTGGTGAGCGGTGAGTGGTCGGTCACCAAGGTGAAGTGGACTCCATGCAAGTACTGCCTCAACGTGCGCACTGCCCATACCACTGCGAGCATCTCACCTTTGAAACTGGCGTACTGTCTCTCCGTTTTACTCAGAGATCGGCTGATTGCCATACAAATGTACTCCTTCCCGTCATCGTCCTTCTGGCCCAGCACTGCGCCAATGCCATAGGTGCTCCAGTCAGTGTACAATATGAGAGGTCTGTCGTAATCGATGGGCCTCAGGCACCTCCCAGAACAGAGGGCATCCTTAAGTTCTTGGAGTGCTTGATCTTGCTGCTTCCCCCAGGCTGCCTTGATGTCGGTGACCTCCTTCTTGAGCAAGTCGTTGAGAGGACGGGCCATCTCAGAGTAGTTTGGCCCCCCTGGCTCACCCACCAGGCCCTTGTAGTAGTTCATCATACCCAAGATCGAGCGGAGCCCGGTCTTGTCCTGAGGGCTTGGAAGCTCTTGTATGGCCTTGCATTTGGCTTCTTGCGCGCCAATGGAGTTGTGGCCAATACGATAGCCCAGAAAGTCCACCGTGGCTGCACCAAAAGTGCTCTTGCCTGCATGCAAACGGATACCAGCATCCCCCAAGGTGCGAAGTACATCCTCAACGTCCTTCAAATGCTGCTCAGGCGTGGAATCCGTATAGACCACTACGTCATCGACGTACGCCACCGTGCAATGCTGCAAGTGCCGTAACTCGTAGTCCATGATTCTTACGAACGCAGAAGTAGCTCCAGCTGCACCAAAAGGCATCGAGGTGTATTGGTACAGCTGATTCTTCCACCAAAACGCCGTCTTGCTCCTGTCCTCTTCTGTGGCCATGGGAATCTGGTGGAAAGCTTTGGTGGCATCCAGAGTGGTTTTGAACTTGGCTTTGGCCACCTTCTGGTAGAGCTCCTCTGGTCGGTGCGGCAACGTGTTGTCTTTGAGGGAGTGTCGATTGACGCCCCTGAGGTCCACGCAGAACCTCGTCTGAGTCCACAGGCCAGTCTCGTGATCCTTCTTGCCAGCTACGACCACGTTGCTCGCATGCCTGCAATGCTTGGCTGCTGGCTCTATGAAGCCATACTCCAAAAGTTCCTTGCAATGGATATCGATGATTTCCTGCTCGCCCGGACTGTACTTCCTAGGTCTCTGGTAGGCGGCCTTGGATTCGTCTACGAAAGGGATGGAGAACGTGTTGTGCTTCGCTTTGCCCTTGTAGCCTTTCAAATCGTGAGGGCTGTTGGCAAAGGTGGTCTTGCACCTGCGAAGAACATTCCGCATTTCCTCCCAGTGTTCCTCCTTGAAGTCAGGATGTCCTCCAAACGTGGCATTGAGCTCGGTGTCGAGCCACGCTGCCTCGTCCTTGGTCACTGTCGTGTCACCCAAAGGTTGAAGCTCGTCCAGCACGGTGTACGGCAAGACCTCATCCTGCTCCGCGATGTTGGCTTCCCAGCCCGGCTCCCATTGCCTCGAGGACTGCTGGGCCTCCCATGAAGTGCAGGGGGATCTACCCCAAGCACTGCGCGTGGGCGACATGGCATCGCACATGGGCACGCTCTCAGCCAGTTTGCCAGCGACCCACAGAATTCCGCACAAAAGCAGAAAAAATCGTAAAATTCTGTTGAAACGCACTGCGGCTGCTGGCGAGTTCGAAGCGAAGAAGCACGCCAATACTCTCCACCCCCCGTGCGCCAAGCGAGTACTCCCACCAGCGGCGGTGAAGACCACGACCGCTAGGACCAGCGTTACGTAGGTGGCCTGCGCGATGTAATGAAGTCGAAGATTGCGTTGAAGCTGCGCCCAGCGCGCCGCAAAGCGAGGTTTGTCCAACCTGGCCGGCAAAGCGGGCAGACGCACGCGGCCCAACAAGAAAACTTGAGACCAACGTAGGGACGGAACAGCCCATCCATGGCCACGTCGAATGTGATGCGTGTCCAAATGGTCGCTTGGGACATGAGGGGCATGGCACGCCACATCCTCCGCGAAGACGCTGGCACAAACCCAAAGCCAAGCAAGGACTGCGATCAGGAGGGCGGCTGCACACTGCGACCAACACGCCAAGGAAATGACCACAGCCCGTAGGGGCACTACCATCCATCCTTCGCCATGAACACGGTGCACGCCAGCATAGATGCCCGTGGTGCGCACGACAAGCAACCCAACGTACCAAATGCAGGCGAGGGCCCATAAGACCCAAACGTTATAGTACGCACGACGGGGATAACGTCGAGCAGCCGACCACCACATCGGCAGCCAGCTCAAAAGTGAGGCCACACAGCGCCCCCACCAAATGCGAAAAGGGCACCATGCCAAGTGCCACGATATTGCTTCCCACATCGCCCAGACGGCGACCATGGGCACGGTACCTCGTACCAACCACCACCAAATCACTGCACTGCCCGCAAGCGAGACACACGCTCGCAGGACCTCCGGCCGCAAGTGGACTGCCCGTGCCGGCAGCCCACGGCCACAGCGCCGGTTGTGCATCAGGGCTGCCCGCCCGCTGTGCCCGGGAAGCCCTGTTGAAAATGCGCTTGCCGTCGCTGCGCCTCACGCTGCTCGTCCGTGTAGTGCTGAAACGCTTGTGTAGCCTCACTCCAATTCGAGCCAGCTGGAGAAGGAGGACGCTGCGAGGCGTGGCTGGCCGGCATCCTGGACGTGCTCGGCGCGGGAACGACATGGGTAGCAGTCCCATGGCGGTCAACGGAAGGAGCAGGCGAATGCGCAGCACCACCTACGATGGGCTGATGCTCGAACGTCCCGGGGGAAGGCGGCCATTGACGACGCGCAGGGGGGTCGCGAACCTCGTCCACATACATTCCTTGCCCAGCTCGTATCCACGTGCTCCGGCCTTACGGCCACACGAGCCTCACGGTTGGGCGGCCGTGGCGGGAGAAGGCGCGCCTCCAAGACGCGCAGGGCCGTCTGCAACCATGGCGCGGCCGATTCTGCGTAACCCCACTGCATGCATATGAACTTCCGGTCGTCCTGCACAAGGTAATCGTTCGTGAACTCCGTGCGCCAAGACAGACACCGCTGATCATCCATGAAGATGTAATGCACCGGCGTGGCGTTTGGATGCGCCATGCAGCGCAGCACGTGCGCCGACCCAAGCTCCACCCACTTGCACAGCGAGAATTCGACGTTCCTCGCATAACCTGCGCCACGCGTTTGTCCTGAGCCACGATGCGACAGATCAGCATAGGCTGACATGATGGCCTCCAGCAGGTTGGCAGACGTCGTCTGTCCCCCAAGAGGGAGGCGCCAGCCCCGCTGCCCGCAAGTGATGGTCTTGTTGTGCTTCTTGACGACTGCGCTGGTGATGCCCGGATAGTCCCGCAGCCTGAGACCTCGCTCCTGGTTGCACACGCCAAGTTCATACACGATCCGCTGGTCCCGGCAGCGGTTCGCATGCGCCACGGCAAACTTCACCATGAAGACGGTGAGGTTGCGGCGTTCCCTCAAGTTGCTCACCTCCGCCACGGTCAGAAACCTGCCCACCGAACTGACGGATGAGGTGGCCATCTGCACGGCATCCCAATCCGACCCTGCCGGAGATGGAGGCGCCCTTGTAGGGGACTGAGACAGCTGACGCGCCCGTGGCGGGCTCGGCGGCGTGGACGGTGCGCCTCCCGAGGAACGTGGTCGGGCATCACGCGGGACCCGGATCGAATCGGCCCATGTGCCATCGTTGCTCACAGCAGGCGATGCAGGGGGTGATTCCCCTTGAGAAGGACGAGCGGCAGCGGCGCAAACGAATTGAGATGACAACGCACGAGAATCGTCCACGGGCTCACCGTCGCTGGATGCCGGCGATGGCGTAGGCCCATGCTTGAGGGCTTGGAGGGCGCGGACGCGTGACGAGCGTGGCGGCGAGTCACTGGCGGACCTGGCACGAGACGGGCCAGCGGCAGCCTGAGATGGGCCTGCTACAGCCTGGGACGGTACTGCGGCAGCCCGAGATGGTCCCGCCACAGCGGCAGGGACAGGTGGCCGCGCAGGGGCACGCTTAGTGAGCCGTAAATGAGCCATGTCGTTGGACGGTGGCGGCCTGCGCTTTGCGTCTGCACAGAGCGCCTGGTGGCCCTGCTGCCTGGTGTCGACCGACTTGAGCATTTTCCGCATCTCCCCCAGGCGCACGTACTCCTGGGCGGCAGCATTCTCGGAGAACACCCTGCCAGGACCCCCAAGACCATCCCCCACTGGGTAGTACTTGGTGCTGGAATCCGAGAAGACGAGCTCCAGGGGCGGTCTCTCGCCGCCATGTCGAGCATATTGACGGAGTATGCCATCAGAGAGAGCTTCAATGTCCACTGGGCAGAGGTATCTGAGCAACTGGTACGTCCAGACGCCCGTACTCTCGTACCAATGAGGGAGCTGGAGCTCGTCCAGCACCTCTTCACGGTTGGACACGCGCACATGAGACAATGTGCAATGCAGCAGATCGAGCTGCTGCGTGGCTGCGCTCGGCTGAACACAGAAGACGCGCTTCCTCAAATCCCACATAAGGGTGCCAGTGACTTCACCACTGGGGTACTTGAGCAACGACTGGAGCGTGCTCTGCAGCCTCTGGATTGGGTTGTAGTCTAGCTGCTTCTGGCTGATCTCCCGGGGCCTGGCGACGTCCTGCTTGCTGGCCGAGGACGGTACATACGTCATGTAGTCGCCATCGAGCACCCAGCAGTTCTTCTGATCGTCGTGCTTCAGCTTTTGGTCCACATGCAGCCAGTTCGGGGTCATCAGCTGGTGCATCGTCACCCACTTCTGTTCGAGGCAGCGGGCGAACTCCACGCAGACATGCTCACGAGAGGGTCTGCTCGGCATGTCCTGGGCGGGATTCTGGAGGTGGATGCGGCAGAGGCGCGCGACGTGATGCCGGTCTAGATACAGCCTCTGGTCCGCCCAGTGATAATCGAGCGGGGTATCCAAAGACGGATGGTCCCCAATATTTACCCGAGAAGGACTCCGTGTCCAGTCGGTGACCCACTTAGTGTGCCCACCTTTCCAAGGGTCTGGCTCCTTGTAGAACTGCTCGAGCATGTGCTCCGACGCTGCCTGTACGGCGGGCGTCAGCGACGGCAGGCTACTACGTCGGCCGCCTTCAAGAGAGCACGTCTGACGGCGACATTGCTCCTGAATCTCTGCTGGTGTGGCGACTCGATGTCGTGGGAGATCAGCAAGCGGTCTCGGCGAAGGAGGTTGTGACGTCACTGGTGACTCGTCATGGTCATCAATGTGCTCACACTGGATCCCCGAAGCCGCGAATCTCTCCTCGCTCGTGCTCAGAGGCGTGTGATTCAGCCAATCACACTCCAATCCCTGTCCGAAAATCTCTGACTGCAGACACACCACCGGGTCCACGCGCCTGGGCAGGTCAGGACGTTTGGGTGGCGTCATGTCTACCAGCGGAAGCACCACCTGGGCGTTCATGCCCAGGATCGTTGGCGCATGTGATACGGCCACTCCACTTCCAAGCTTGATATCAATCATCAGGGAGTTCTTCAATGGCCCAGTACCTATCAGCAGGTCCCACGAGTTCTCAGCCTCGAAGGTCACGAAGGCATACAAGCGGTGAAGCGTCATGTGCGGCGTGCCCGCTGCCAAAATGACGTCCACGTAGCAATAATGGGTGAACTTTGTGGGACTGTTGTCACATCTGGTGACCTTGGCGCCAGTGGTGGCTTCGTAAATCGTGAGACCCAGCCGCCTCACAACCGAGATCGAGATGATGTTACAGTTGGCGCCGGTGTCCATGAGGATTGCACGGTACAGCATAAGCTCGCCACCGGATGACACCAGCGCAAGCCCCTCATATAGAGTGGCATTCTGCAACTTGCAGATGGGCTGAACTTGAGCCATCAATAGCACCTGCTCGTCGGTCAGATGCTGCGCCATCCTTGCCCTCAGTGCGTCGTAAGCGGAGGTCTTGATGGTACCGGCTCGCACGTGTCCATGGTCACTGAAGTCAACCACCCCCAGATCGTCCACGTAGGCAGCAGCTGCACATTGAGCGGCGACGCTGTCGACCACCCCGCTGGGCATCTCGTCCAACGGCACCTCCTCGGTTGCACGATGTCCTGGACCGTCTGCTTCCCTTCTTGCTCCTTGCGTCGCTGCGGCGTGAGTGTCTTCCAACTCATGCTCATTGACCTCGGCGGGCTGTTCGGTTGCGCCATTCGGATCCTTGCCCAGAAGCTCCTCAAGTGCCACAAGATTCTCGATGTCCTTCGGGAGATCAATGGCGTTCTGGGATATCAGGATGGCAGCGATCTGCGAGCAGGCACGCACGGAGCTGCGAAGGTTGGATGCCAACAGGTGGACCTTCCTGCTGAGTAAGTCGGGAGGGACGGCTCTAGGCACCTGAGCGGCCCTGTCGAACTCCTCCGGCGTCTTGACCTGGAAGCCCCGCATCTGCTGAGTGTTGCCCAAGGCGACAGCGGCGCTGGCCCGGAGACTCGGTGCGTGATCGATGCCAACACCATGACCACCTCCCAAACCACCCCCAGCAGGGCAGTCCTGCTCATCCTCCTCGTATTCTGCCTGTTGGGTGAAGTTGGAGTTGTACTCGGTATCCGCATCGCTGGCCTCTGATAGAGCCTGTGCATCGGCGATCTCGTCATCCTTTGGAGGTGACCCTGCCTGGAGGCCTGACAATTCTGCGGCGAGCTTCTCCTTAACCTCGGCACTGGCAGCCACTTGCTGCTGCTGCTGCTGCTGCTGTGGTTGCTTCTGCTTGGCCTCCGGGAGCTTAAGCCACTCCTTGGTGGTGATCCCCATCTTGTGCTTGTCAAAACGGTGTGCGATGTTGTAGGCACGCATCTGGGCATTCTTAACCTCATCTGGCCACTTGGAGTTCTGCCTGTCCTTATGGAAGTTGGGCGGCACCCGGGAATCACGACACCCCGTGTAGCAGCGATCTGGGGAGTGAGGCAGGCGCGTGAAGCACCAATCACACTGAAACTTCTTCGAAGCATCAGGTGGTGGCACCTTGCTGTAAGAAGGTTTCTGACGCTCGGCATTATTCGCTTCCCTCACAGGCTTCTTGGCGTCGTCGCCCCCATGCTGTGCCTGCTCCTTCTTCTTGGGGTCCCTGCGTCTGTCCCCAGTCTTGGAGGCAGAACCCGAGCGCCTCATGGCTGATACCAGCGCAGACAGGTCAAGCCCCATCTGCCTGGCCTCGAAGCAGGAGTACACGCAGTTGAGCCTGCGAACCAGCTCCTGCTGCAGCGTGAGGGCCCAAGCCTCTGCATCGTTCTTGAGCTTGTCTTGCACCTCCACAATCACCTCGAGGTCCTCCCAAGTAACCCTGTTGGGGGCAGGATGACTGACGCGCAGCTGCTCGGACACGCGATCTCGGTATTCTTTGATGCGAAGGCCCTTAATGCATTCCTCGACGTTCTGCCTGACGACGGAGTCCTCCACCCTCCTGCCGGTGTTGAGAGCTGCCTCCCTGCGACGACAGCTCTTCACGTAGGTGAGACCGTCCTGCTCGTTGGTCTGCGGCTTGGCGATCAAGAGATCTTCTTTCTCTTTGGTGCCCTTCATCAAGAATTTAGCTTCGAGCTCTGCAACGAACGCCCTCAAGGCCCAAGAGTAGTGAGAATCTTCAGTGCCATCTGGCCCCGTGAGACCCCTCGTGGAGGTTCCCTCGCCTGCCCACTCATCAGACGCCTCGCCATCCTCATCACCATCCTCGAACACCTTACAAACTGCCCATGTTGACCCTGGCGCCAGCTCATGAAAAGGAGGCTGAGCACAACGCACAGATCCCTGGTAGGCATCTCTCATGGTAACGTCCTTCAGGACATGGCAAGCGTGTGAAGCCATGACGCCATTCTTCAGGTAGGCAGCGCACCACCAGTCATAAGCGACTGAGGTGGAATGGTCATCCCCTGCTAGAAACGATGGTATGCTGTCCCACAATGATCTGTAGTCTGGTCTGGACCCAGCGAAGGCCTCCTTCTGCTGCTGACTGAGCGCATGGTAAGATGCTGACTTCATGTACCTACGCTTCCTGGCCTCAAA
>LGRX02001353.1:0-51635 GCA_001247695.2 Cymbomonas tetramitiformis
CTTGAGCATGGATACATGATAGGTAGGGCCCTACTTACCCTTGTTTATGTATAAACATGGCCATACTTACCCTGTACTTGAGTATAGATACATGATAGGTAGGGCCCTACTCACCCTTGTTTATGTATAGACATGGCCATACCCCACCTGTGCCCAGATACGAGATACATGATAGGCAGAGCCCCTACTTGCCCTTGTTTATGTATAGACATGGCGTATACTTACCCTGTACTTGAGTATAGATACATGATATGTAGGGCCCTACTTACCCTTGTTTATGTATATACATGGCCATACTTACCCTGTACTTGAGTACAGATACATGATAGGTAGGGCCCTACTTACCCTTGTTTATGTATAGACATGGCCATACTTACCCAGTACTTGAGTATAGATACATGATAGATAGGGCCCTACTTACCCTTGTTTATGTATAGACATGGCCATACTTACCTTGTATCTACCCATTTTCTAAGTGATTCATGCATTCACGGGCGTACGTATGGTGCGTTAGACATTGGGTAGGTACAAGGTAAGTAAGGGGTAAGTAAGGCCAAAAACCACGACCAAACATGGCCTTACTTGGGTTGTGTTGCGCCGCTGAAAAACTGACTAAACATGGCCATGTCTGGTCGTGGTTTTTGGCCATCCAGACACAAGGTAGATACAAGGCAAACATGGCCCTACCTACGATTCCTAAATTCGTAGGGGTGGCTGGTTTCTGGAAGACGCCACTCGAGCGAAGGAGCCTGTAGCGCCGTTTTCAGTACCGCTCAGTAATGCGTTCTGGAAGCAGGCGAGTGTGACTGACGAGTATAAGTATCGCGGAATTCCACACACTGGGCGTAAGGTTGCGACGCCTACGAACAGTGACGATCCGGGTGCAGGTGCTGTGACCTGGAGTAAGGAGAAGCTGCCAGATTCGGATGACGATGATGACGCGGGTGTCACGGACAGTAAGCATGACATGGATACTGCCAGTCCGAAGTGGGAGTATGACACGCCTGGTGAATATGATGATACCGAGGATGACGTCAGTGAGTTCGATGACTTGCTTGGTAGCTGACGATGCTGAGGAACAGGCTGAAGCTCGAAGGTTGAAGAGACTGGGACTGCAGCTGATCATGGATGATAAGGGTGAACTTATCTGGGTGCCAAAGGGCACATCCCCGACCTCGCCCGTTCAGCCAGAGGATCAGCCTATCCCCGAGCCGAAGTCTGATGCCATATCAACAGAAGAACCCCCGCCTATTCCAAATTGCATCAGTTGTCGGGATTTATACGATACTTATATATTCGCGATGATTCGCAAGACTTACCGATTTATTGCCCATCGTACTACTGTCGTAGGATAACGGCCGAATATTGGATGGGACGATTTATAGCATGATCTCGTTCACCGCATTACCTGTATGTGCAACGCGAGTCACAGATCGATGAATTATATATTACACACGTTTAACCACAGTCGAATCCGAAAAGTGAAAATATACAGTCATGCCACGGTACGCACCCTTCGGTTCCGGAAAGCGTGTCCAGTAATAATTTATTATACTCGACAGGTAACGTCAACCTCGTGGATGATGAGACTCCTGCTGGATGTGACACACCGACAGTTTAATCTGTCACTTGTCACTTCCTAAAGTAGGCTGGGTGACCGTCACCGGTAGTCGGGAAACTCCCGTTAGTGCCTATTCTCCCGGGGTTAAGGTAGGTGGGTTAACCCACCGTAAGAGCAATTTTGAATGGCCTATAACTCATGCACAAATCGAGTTGAGGCATCGAACCTATGCTTCGGGATAACTATTATGAGTCCTTTCGACCGTAGATACCCTAATATAATGCACTCCGACTGATTTATTTCATGAAAATGATATGCCAAGTCGATAGGGTCGACTGGTGGGTTGAGGCAATTGCTTACGGCGGGTTACCAAAAACCGGACGTATTGGTAGGTTCACCTAGGCTATATACCTCATCTCTGATGGCATGTTAAGACTTTTTAAGGTTTGATAATGTGTCGAGGCATCACGATTTCTCACATGCATGCCCAAAGTCAAGATAGCCAACCCCCCGCGCGCTAATCCATATTTGGGTATACAGCAAAATATCAGGTAAATTTTAGAAGAAATACTCATATTATTCGGGATAAGCGCATATTGACGGTGATTCGTGCGAGGCCTAGGGCGAACAAGTGGTGCTACTGGGTCGGCCGAGTCAGAGCCGTTGCCACTGCCAACAACAAGAGCTAAGGTTGTCTCGGTTGGTGCCTCCTCTTCGTCGCGGCGTTCGTTCTCCGGTGGGTCACCGACCAGATATTCCTCCACAAACTTCAAAGCCTTGTCGTGCACGTCACCATCGTATTTGAATTTGACAGTGAAGAGCTTGCTCGCTGCCTTCCCTGGGTCATAGCCTACTACCTCCGCGTCCGTCGAGAGGGTATTCAAAGAGGTCACTACAGTTATCGGCGAACTCTTGAAGGGCCCAACGAATCCCGACCACATACAGGCACCTGACGGGACGGTAAGCAAACGACCAACATATTTTTTCTGAATGTCTGGTTTGGGTTGACGGCGGCATGAGTTTTGTGAGTTTCCAAAGCCCTGCTTGGGTTGTTGGTGATTTTGCCAGCTCCGTATGGGCGTCTAGTTGTTATTTTTCACGGGGTTAACCACCTGTTATCGCGCGGAGTACGCGGGAAATGTGGAATACTTAGGGTTGGGTAACCCACCGTAAACCCCTCTTACGGTGGGTTAACCCACCCCCGGGAGAATAGGCATTAGTATTTATGTGTATCTCTCTTTTATCAATGTGACTTTTACCGTTCTGATCCCGAAACCCTTAACTCAGGGTTTATTTTCAGTTATCTATATATTCACTCCGAACTATATATCTGACAGGTTTGGCCCCACTTACGCTTTATTTAGCCACTGCGACACCGCCGAGATGATTGGCTAAAGCCGGACGCTTGGGATGGAGTGAGGCGCTCCGCGCGTGAAAGTGCCGGCAGTCGCGGGTATGGCCTAAGTTTTGTGGGTTCATTTGCGGCGAGCTGTGGGCCTGAGGACGTTATTTCACGGGATTTAACGTTGGATTGGTTTACGTATTCTGGTTGGTCACCACACCGTTTCGTATTGGCCGCCATCTGCCACACGACTTCTCGGAATTCCTGCTCTCTCACGGCAGCCGTATCGACGACCCGCCACATTTCTTGGCCGCCCAAGACTTTCGCATTTTTTTTCACGTCTTCTTGCCTCACTCCACCCCTGTAGTCTTCTTCATCATGGTCGCTTCTACGAGATCTACAGCTAGCATGGCGAATCGCCGCCGCACATTAAACACGATTTTTGATTCCGTTGCTGCCGGGCATGCCAACACACCCGCAACTCCGCCAGCGGCACAGCCGCCCGCTAATTCGGCGGGGGCTGCATTTTTGGCATCGGTACGCACGTTACAGCGAGAGCACTTCGACATGAAGGTAGTCAAGCACGTCCAACGCAAGTTGTTCGACGGCAAGGAGGGGAGGTTTTCCGGTGCGGAGTCCCACGCGGCGGCCCTCTTCACGAGAATGGTCTCTGCGCTGCAAACAGCATTCGTCACTGAGGACATCGGGTTCGCTCCGCTCTTCACGCTGGACGACGCTACTTTGGCCGTCCGCGTGGAGGCCAACGATTTATTGTTCTCTACACTCGAGCTGCTGGTAGACCCCTCCTCGCCAGCAGCGGACTGGATGGACTCGTCCCACGCCAGCTTTCCAGAGGACGGTAAGCGTGTTCTACTCGAGTTCGCCCGTCGGATGATCCCTATTGGTGACCCCTTCCAGGGGCAGGCGGACATGTTGGGCGTCCGCGTCTCTGCGGGCGTGGACCCGCATGGCCCGATCGAGGACTTCAACGCCGCGCTCAAGGCTGCGAGGACAAGGGCAACGCTCTTGGACGAGGACGTGAAGTCCCTTTTCATCAAAGCCCTCGACACCACCTTCTACCAGCCGGTGGTGTCCCGTTTGCTTCTTCACGACCAACGGGCCGCCCACGACCTCCTCACTATTCAGCAATGGGTACGTGAGTGCTACGGCGAGCACGTGCGGGCGGGCACCGCCACCGCATCCGCACACCGGTACTCCCACGGCACGCGCTTCATGGAGAAGGACATCGGTGATTCGGGCGCGACGGGTGAGCTCGCGGACTTGAGGACGATGGTCCTCGACTTGAAGCGGCAATTTGCCACCTTTCTCGCCGCCGCCGAGTCCGAGCCGTCTCCACGGAGATTCACTCCTCGCGCGGACAAGCCGGACCGCCGCGTCAAGACCCGCTTCGCGGCCTACTCGGCGGTCCCAGCTACGGGAACTTCACCGACTGCAATGTTTCGTAACGATCTTGGAAACGCGGTGGGTGGTGCGAGCACGGTTGCTATTCCGCCACGACGACATACGCGGTATCGGGAGCTGCGGCAAGGATTCCGCACTCTCCGCAATGTCCCGCGGCTGCCATGGCTATATGACCCCGACCCACCGGTTCCGCCGTCACCGCCTTACCCGCCACCGCCGTACTCGTCCGATGACGAGGAGACGAGCTCTGGTGCAGTGTCGACACTGGTACCGGTTCAGGATCGGATTCGGATCCGGTACGCACGGACCCCCACGGTCCCATCCCCGACGGTACGATTTTTGGACGGTCTCATCGTGTACCGGAACTGGCGGACCCAAATAATACGCGGTCTCACCACGTCCCAGTACCATCGATACTGAACTAGCTACGGTCTCGGACCCGACGGACCCAGAGATATCACGGTCTCATCGTGTCCCAGCACCGTCGATGCCAAAAAATATCGAGTCCGTCTCATCGTGTATCGGAACCGATGGGTCGACCCGTCAGTGTCCCCCAAAATCTTCAACACCGCTGGTTGTGGTGCCTCCCACGCTGAACGTTGCAATCGTGTCAAGTGGATTCTTGAGACGAAGCTTGGGCTCTCTCAGCTCTCACAAAATGTTTTTCAAGGACTGTAAGGGCACCTCTCAGTGAGCGATTAACAGCCGTACTGTACGGGTATATAGTATAGTAGGTATAATGCCATACTGATAGGGTTTGCTGATCGGGCCATAACATACGCGTCACTTATCTAATCGTCCCATAATTTTGTGTCACGTGTAGAGAAGTTCAATGCCGTCATTTCAAGCTCGAACGAAGGCATGCGGCCAGATTTCAGTGCAATCGGAATTTTCAGGGAAACGTGCGACATATGTCGCCATAATGATAGGGTTTGCTGATCGGGCCATAACATACCCGTCGCTCATCCAATCGTCCCGTATTTTTGTGTCACGTGTAGAGGAGTGCAATGCCGTCATTTCAGCCTATCGAACGTACGGTCAGTTTCCAGTGCAATCGGAATTTTCGCTCGGATTGAAACGTATCGAAAAAGACTATGAGAACCGACGAGCCGGAATGAGGGTCAGAGCCGAGCTGGACCGAAACCGATGGCACCGCCCGCAGGGCGGTATCATGCCAAACCGGAACCGATGAGACCGCCCAAAGGGCGGTCCCGGGACCGACGGTACCGCCCGAAGGGCGGTATCGGAGTGAACCGGGCTCGATGGGACGATTCGGAGAGCGGTCTCATCCCCGACGGCACCGCACACACTACGGTCTCAACGAGTCCGGATATGTCCCAGTTGAGACACTGGTGACCATGCGACTGTGATCGAGGATTCAGAAATTACTTCTACGAATGATTTACCACCGGCCCCGGAGGCCGGCAAGTGTAGAGATTCTTTACCTGGTAATGTCACGAGTCACGCTGGTTAACACACAGGTGCACGGAGGGTTTCCTATGGGGGACATATTGTTCCGTGCTCACCTTGTTGGAGGTTTACCGTCCGCACCTTGTTTAGACCAAGGTGAGGTATCGATATTCAATATTTTCGATATATTGATATATTGAAATATTGTTATTGATTGATGACGAATTCACCGATATTGAAATATTGGATATTGATTGATCAAGGGGGGCGAATATTGAAATTGGTCGATCCCGGTGCAGGCGGATATTGGTGTTGATTGATATGAAATTCGCGATATCGATATCGATCAATGTTGAAACGTGAATTCAGATATCAATCTCGGAATAACGATATTGATATATCAATATCAGGGCCCATATCGCTCCTGCGCCGTTGAGTTTTGCGAATGCCATAGGCTGATTTCTTGAGTTCGACCGTGGTATGCGAGATCGATGGGCCCTGTCATGTGGGGTGTGCTATACAATCGTTTCGCCTATTCCGGAAATGATCTGCGTTATACACAATTCCATACCGATACCCGGTGACGCCGTCAACAATTTCACTGAACCGTGTGCCGGCATGTCACTCGAGAGATGCAAACTGCGAAACGGACCCAGTAGTGCGCGCCGGGCAGTAATGAGAAGGCATACTTTGTGGAGGATATTCTAGCGACTCGCAGGCGCGTATGGTGTGGATCCAGTGGTTGATAAGATATGAGGATCTTTCAATCTTCCTGAAGGTGAAACGCGAGAGCCTACCGAGAAAACATCCCCAAGCATGGGCATCGTCGATATCATATTGATTATTGATATTCTTCAATTTTGCAAAAATATTGTTATTTATTGATTTGCATCTGTTACTTATTGATATTGATTGATAACAAGATGCATATATTGTTATTGATCGATTTCGCTCAATGAATATTGTTATTGATCGATCACGTTCGAGCCATATCGATATCGATTGATATGAAAATTCAATTATCGAAATCTAATCAACACCGCTTCACGATTTCGATACCTAACCTTGGTTTAGACTCCTGTTGCTTGCATGCGACTACATGTTGCGCGCTTCCCGGTGGCATATCGTTCGCCAGGAAGTCACACCGTGTTCGTGTTGCCCGGCAGCACAACATGTCGTTGTAGCCCGGCAGAACATGTACGGCCTGGGGTTGCTTACGTATGCCTGTGATGTGTGTATGTACCAGAGGGAGCCATGGACCACACGCAGTAGTGTGCAGTACCCGGTGTGTCGCTCGTTACGACAGTGGTTGGTGGTGCCGGTGCCGAAGGACGGAAAATGTTTCATCTGGGCCTTGGCGATGGCTGTCTACGGCACTCGGGATGTGACTCGTGGAGCCGTGGCGGTGATAGCGGCTCGCATTGCCTGGGGTCATACGCAGACCGGCATCCGGCACGAGCAACAACGCCAACTGTGCGAAGAATACAATTTTCACTGGGGATACTTGACGGGCAGCACACTGAGGATCTACTCGGAATGTAGATATGAGAATGTCCTCCCGCTGAGCCTCAGCACACCTTGTCACGTAGACCTAGTACAATTTAGAGGCAAGCGACCCTCCTTGTGTAGGATTTCCGAGCTACGTTCAATCGGGATCTCGGTACAGTACACCTGCTCAACGGATGTTGAAGCTTCCATCGATCTAACCATCTAATCATCGTAAGCACATTGTTATATGGAATGTTATATGCTGGCGTGAAGCGATTCCAGAAGCTACTTGTTGCCAATCCTTTTGGGGACCCTTGTGGGGATCCCAAGTTCCCAATCCTTTTGGGGACCACTCGAGGGCACCTTGCGTGTGCCGATTACCCGCTCGCTGCCTTGTGCCCGCCGGTACACTTCGTGTTAGTGCATCCCAGCTCCCTATGTCATGGTGATGGTCCGTGCACGGGGCATATGTCGGGATGCAGGTCGAGTATCACACATACCTCGGTAGAGTGGGTTTGCATCGTTGGCAACTCATAAAACTGTGGGGACAAGAGGGGAGAGCCCAGCAGGGCTTTTGGCCAGAGAGCGATTCCGGCAGCTTCGGGGAGCACGCCCTTGCACTGTTGAATGACGTCTACGGCGAGAGTCGGCTACAGCATGCTCGGTATGCCATGGTCGGCGAGTGTGGGAAAAGGTTTATTTTAGATTAAGTTTTTGACATCTACTGGATTAAGTTTTGTCTGGGGTAGATTTAGATTAAGTTCATGTGACACGATCGATCGAGAGGTCATGGTCATCAGACCTGAGACAGGTCGGCATCGTCATTTTGCCGGATCCGAGGTGCCACCGCTCCGAGGTCAGGCGCACATGGTAAAACTGCGAACGGAAGGTCAAAGGCAAAGGGAAAGGCAAAGGGTGTAAGATTTAGCGGCAGTAGGAATAGTTTTCAGAAGCATATGAAAAGTATTCTAGTGCTTCTGAAAACTATTCCTACGTCTTCTATATCATAAACCCTTTGCCTTGCCTTTTTACCTCTGCACGCGACCGGCAAGCATATTTCAAACTTCCGAGTTTCAAATATGCGTTTTGTATTTTGGGTGCACCCTAATTTTACAAAACGGCCGAGCGCTTCCCGTTTGTGCGGGATATTCACATTTATTTCATGGAATATTTCACATGGTTTAACACACATGCACACGCATGGGAAACCCTCGGCTGTTTGGCATCTTTGGGTTTGGGTTCGAACCCAAACCCAAACCCAAAACATCTGCCTTAGAAATAAATTGCGCGTTTCGCGTACAAGTAACTTGAAGCTTTGAGCTTCAAGTAACTTAAGGATATGCATCTTGGCAGTATTTGTGCCAAGTTTCGCGCTCTATGACGCACGGGAAGCCCTCGGCTGTTTGGCATCTTTGGGTTTGGGTTCGAACCCAAACCCAAACCCAAAACATCTGCCTTGGAAATAAATTGCGTGTTTCGCGCACAAGTAACTTGAAGCCTTGAGCTTCAGGTAACTTAAAGATATGTATCTTGGCAGTATTTGTGCCAAGTTTCGCGCTCTAGGACGCACGGGAAGCCCTCGGCTGTTTGGCATCTTTGGGTTTGGGTGTCACGTTCGAACCCAAACCCAAAACATCTGCCTTAGAAATAAATTGCGCGTTGGGCGCACAAGTAACTTGAAGCTTCGAGCTTCAAGTAACTTAGGTAAATATCTCTTGGCAGTATTTGCGCCAAGTTTCGTGCGCTAGGACGCACGGGAAGCCCTCGGCTGTTTGGCATCTTTGGGTTTGGGTACGTTCGAACCCAAAGGCAAAGGCATAGGACAGTTTCGTAGATTCTGTCCCGATGCCTTTGCAACCTCGCATGCTAACTCATATTATAATGAATATTTAACATTCAAGCGTTGGATACCCCACGCCAACGGGAAGCGCTCGGCTGATTTGTTATTTGGGTATGCGCACCCAAATGACAAAAACGCATCTTTGAAACTCGTTAGTTTCAAAGATGCGTGGCCGATGCCTTCGTGCTTATGTGTATATTTCATATGAAATATGCCGTGGAATAAATGTGAATATCCCGCACAAACGGGAAGCGCTCGGCTGTTTTGTAATTTTAGGGTGCACCCAAAATACCAAACGCATCTTTGAAACTTCCGAGTTTCAAAGATGCTTGCCGGTCGCGTGCAGCGGTAAAGGGCAAGGCAAAGGGTTTATGATATATAATAAGTAGTTTTTAGAAGCAATAGAATATTTTTCATATGCTTCTGAAAACTATTCCCCAGCATGCAAGCATGCAACCTGCTCTCGGCACCATGCGGCACCATGCAACCTGCCTTCCCCATGCATGCTGCCCTCCGCTCGGCAGCATGCAATGTGTCGATGTGATTTCGCCGGAAATTTCCGGCGAAGAGACGATGACGACCTGTCTCAGGTCTGATGACCATGACCTCTCGATCGATCGTGTCACATGAACTTAATCTAAATCTACCCCAGACAAAACTTAATCCAGTAGATGTCAAAAACTTAATCTAACATAAACCCCGAGCCGGCGAGTGTCCTCTGACACCGGGAGCAAGCTACTTCGAGTTTGCTGGGGTGCCCCGTCCGGGTTGGGCGGTCCCTGAGTTTGGCGAAGGCTTGCTGCGTATACGTGTGTACACCACCCCCATGGACGGCGGTGACTGCCATGGATGGTGGGGTGAGGTAGTGCTCGTCCGTGGTCCGTGGGCACACCCATGCCTTCACTACACTAACGCCTTCCAGTCGTTTTTCGTTACCAGTTTGCACCGTGACCTCACGGATGCCCCCACCGTTGCCAGCCCCCCTGCGGATGGGGCTGCCTCGAGGGTATTGACACCCACCCAGCTTGGGGAACGTGTGGACGACGTGAATACTGTGTACTCCGCCTTCATAGCATGGCGTGGCTACGTCCGTCTTGTATGCTGTGCCATGTGCGGCCTGCTGGCTGCTAATCGAAAGTGGTGCCCGTGCCGACGTGTAGCGTACTGCGGCCCTAGCTGCCAGCGTGCTCACTGGAGAAGCCACAAGCCAGAGTGTGCGTGGAAGACGACGGCCGACAATAGCCAGGGAACTCGACCGGGCCTTTAGAGCAGCAGACTGGCATCTTACCACTTAGGAGGACCGCCCCCCTATCTAGCTGTAACAAAACACTTTTATATGAAGATAGTAATCTCCATTTGCCTGGTGGCCGTGTGCTGCCTACTCGATGATGTTCCGGTAGCGATGGATTGATGTCTTGCGTGATTCGTAATATCCCTGTGCACACGGATGTCATGGTTTTGCGGTGATAAAACTTCGTTATGATAAAACTTCGGACCCGCTGTATTGCATTGAATTTACCCGCTCGCGCTGGGGTGTGGTGATGTAGGATCTGTGCATGATCTCCGCGATTGCATCCAATTCGGACGACACACGCCTTTGGGTTGATATGACAACATACTTGCAGCGAGTCGGCCGAACGTTCGTCAGAATCCGCCGAATGCGCCTTGCACTTGGCGCGGTGGGGAACCACATGACACTCCTGTTTCACGGACACACGTGGTTGGACAACGGACACACGTGATTGGACACACGTGGGATGCCAATTAACACATGGGGGCTTCTGCGCACACAAAACGCAGCCCTAGAATTCGCGGAGAGGTACCTGTTGAACGTCCCGCCTAGGTTGGGACCTGATAACGCCGCGCGCCTTATGTTGGGACAGCGTGTGGGCACGGTGTGTTCTCGCGAGGGGCTCCTCCCATGTCGGCAAGGGTTGTTCCTGGCCCTTGTGCTGACCACGGTGCGCACGATATTCCGGTTTGTACACGATTGGCGCATGCAGGGTGAGAGATATGGAAACATCATTGTGTGCGGTGTGTTGTACCGTCCGTGGTCGCGCAAAGTTGGAAAACCGGTCATTTCCCTTCGGTTACTGTCATGGAGTTCGTGGGGTGTCTTCCAGGGGGGGGTGGTTTGGAAGGTGCGGGGGAGATCCTCGTGTTGTCGGATACCTCGGGGAACCCGTTCGAACCGGTAATGGTAAGCACGGGATGCAATGTTTCGCAGTTTGCACCGTTGGTGACATTTCGACTGTCGAGCCTGCGCTCGGAAAACGCGCACGGAGAACTGTTTCCGTGGTACTACCGGTATGTGATGTTTCGTGCGGATGATGGGCTTGGATCGAGGGCGGACGCGCAAACGCACGCGCACAAGTGTTGGCGCACGATACTGCACATGGAGGAAAAGTGTTCACAGCCTGCTGTGGCATCGCGCAACGGAAAGAAACGGGATCCCTGTGCGCAATGTGGGGCGGACCGGCGGGCTGTTGTCGGCGGACGGAAGTTCTACAAGTGCAGCAAGTGTCTCTCCGCGGTGTATTGCGGCGAGGAGTGTCAGAGAGCACACTGGGAATCTACCCACCACCGGGAGTGTAAGGCGCTGGCGGAAGCTCAGTGGGTTAGTTATTCATGGCTCTGGGCACGCGGCGGATGGTCGTCTCGTCCTTCATGCTGTGCCACGTGCGGCCTGCTGCCTGCTAATCGGAAGTGGTGCCCGTGCCGACGTGTAGCGTACTGTGGCCCTAGCTGCCAGCGTGCTCACTGGAGAAGCCACAAGCCAGAGTGTGCGTGGAAGACGACGGCCGCCAATAGCCAGGGAACTCGACTGGGCATTTAGAGCAGCAGACTGGCATCATACCACCTAGGAGGGCCATGTGATACACTACGCCTGGGTGTTTGCAGGATATGCGTCCTCTGGACGTCGGAGTATGGATCTCATAGAAGCATAGTAGTTACAGTCTACCAGTGTGGCGTGCCGGATAGCGGACAACTCCTTTGCCAACCCCTCATCAGTGGTTACCTATCTAGCTTTAACCAAACACTTTTATATGAATAATATTCATCTCCATTTGCCTGGAGGCCGTGTGCTGCCTACTCGATGATGTTCCGGGAGCGATTGATGTCTTGCGCGCATCGTAATATCACTCTGCACACGCGCGGAACGCTAGCACGTCCGCGTGCTTTGAATGCTACCGCCGTTTACAATCGGCGCTCACTCCTTTCCGTGAAATCACCTAGAGCTCGACGATGGGGCACGCTCAAGCGAAGTATCGGCGGTAGAGGGGGCGGGGGCCGGGGTTTGTATACAGAAACGCAAACGGAAAAGTCATGAGTTTTGGCATTCAACCGTTTCCTTAGGCGCAACAAATCTCCCCGTCGGGCTTCTGGAGAATTATAGGCAGGCCATCACGAAAGTACCGACTGGGCTCGTTTTGGCCACCGGCGCGTTTGCCCATAACGGCAAATGCCCCGAGTGGCAGTCGACGAACTACACTGTCTTACGCGATACCATATACGCGAACGCATCTGGGTTCCACGTTTTGAGGACCATGCCAGAAAGCCAGGGGAAGAACGAGGCGAAGGAGCAGGTGATCGCGCAGCTAGCGATATGGCTGAAACAAAACCTGAAAAATCATAACGTCCTAACGTGGGTTAGGCACTGCTCATCCCAGGGCAAGTGCATCGCGGATTCCCCCGACCCGGCGTCCCCATGTGAAAAGTGCGAACCCAAGATTTTACAGCACCTGACAACCGTCTACCGCTTCGTGCAAACCAAGAACAGTCAGTTGGGGCATACCACCCTCGCGTTCCCTACCGAGAAGGAGATCGCTGCTATCAAGGCCCGGTTCCCCGAATTGTGGAAGAAGGCTTGTCAGGGGACCGCCCCGAACCTGCCCGTCAATAGCGAACCGCCCCCTCCTCCAACAGCGCCAGCCCCGGCGTCACGGAGTACAGCCCTAGTTCATGTCACGAACGACGCGCCCCCACCTACTACTGTGCGAGCCCTAGCGCCACCGAGCACTGCCCCGTCTGAAGCCGTGCAGGCCGCGGCCCCACGTCCAACAGGGCCAGCAAGGCCGGCGGTGTTTATCGGAAATGTCACACAGGAACTTCGCGCACACTGTCCATGGTTCATGGTGGACACGGTTTCCCGGACGGTGCATGTGTCACCAGCCCCCCGGTACCAGGCCAATGTCAATCCCGAGTACCCGTGGATGCAGCACGTCGCAGACCTGTTGACGCTGCTGTGGCCAGCGGAAACCGGGACGTTGGCCCAGGCGCGGGCGAGTACGCTATTGCCGCCCCCTCCAGCCAGGGCGCCCCCACAGATTGCCACCGTTGATCTGGCATTCCCACCCCATTACCCCATAGGGGCGGGCTGTGTTCCACCTATGGGACCATAGGGTTTATTAGGGTTGCGGCGTCTTGCTGCGGTGGATTCCGAACGGGTCCGTGTGGGTCCGTGTGGGGTCCAAGGCATGGTACCGACGGGTCCATGTGGGGTCCCAGGCATGGTACCGACGGGTCCGTATGGAGTCCAAGGCATGGTACCGACGGGTCCGTATGGAGTCCAAGGCATGGTACCGACGGGTCCGTGTGGGGTCCAAGGCATGGTTCCTACGGGTCCGGGGTTCGGGACCGGTTATGGACTGAGTGATTCCTATCGGTCCGAGACCCCGCCCCCGTATTGTACTGCTCGCTTCAAACACTTACTCACCCCAGCGTGTACGACCTTTTGCAGGCGTTCTACCTGCACCGTGCTGGATAAAATGGTTTGGCACTTGTCTATGTGACGATAGATGGCGACTCCACAGGGCATACAAGGAAGCCGCCCTGGACGCTACGTTTCAGAGTATGGCATTTGTCCGTGTAAACAATGCCACCACCGAGGGCTTACGACAGGTGAACTTGGCCGCCGTCAAATTCTCCGACATGTCAAACAATATGGTGTATACATTCCGCAAGAGGAGTTCGAAGAAGAGAATGAGCGATCATCTCCCCGAGATGATGAGATGGGCGGTGCGGATCGTGACTATACCTCTCGGGAAGCCGAGGTGATATCCAACTTTGAAGCGTTGGCGAAGCACATCGAGGACTTGGGGTTTGGGAAACAACTACGTGATGATGATGGCGAATCGTCATCTGGAGACGACAACGGCGACGGGGAAGTTAGTGGCGAGGAGGATGAAGATGCCGAAGACCTTACTGACGATTCTGCGGGCGATTCCGATGGAGAAGACGATGTGGTGAGTAGGGTGTTCAGGATGTGGTACCCATTGGGAACATTTGGGGGACCTATTGGTACGGGACGTGGTACCGGTTTATGACCAGTACATACCGCCTTGTACGGTTACAGTAGTGAGTGCTGCTTGCAAGTTATGGTACCCACATGGGACCGATATGGGACCTGTGTGAACGGCCCGGTCCCATGTGTGGTACCGAATGGGGACCCATATTGCCCCATGACTTTACACATGCATCCTTCTAGTACCAAGCGCGGATGGACTGATGAAGTGTTGGCGCCTTGCAGGACATTTCCAAGATCAACGGACTGTTACTTGACCTTTTGGAGATGCAGGTCGAGCACAACGGGACCCAGTCCATCTTTGCATCTATTCTCGACATCGTCCGGGGAAGGCTCCTTAACATCGAAGAACGGCAAGTCCTTCCTCGCACGTACCCCGAGACATTGAAGCGGTTTAAACCCTTCTACCATGCGTACAAAGAGGTGCACGTGTGCATCAAGGGCTGCATCATGTACAAAGGTGAACACAGCGAGCTCGATAAATGCCCGAAGTGTAAGACATCGAGGTATAGGTTGGGAAAAGAACACGACGGGGTGAGAACGAACGGTCGAGCAAGATCTATTTTCAGATACTGGCCTTTGGAATCACTGCTGGAGTACATCTTCCTTAGGTTTGTCCAGAATATGCCGCGATGGTGCGGAGCTTCGATGCGACCAAGCTCCCTGACCAACAACCAGACAAAGTCACCGGGATACATGGTGCGAATCATAAAAAATGCTCAGCCCTGTTGAGTATTCCATAGTCCCTTTCCTGTTCCAATCGGTCCAATGTCCCGCCCCGATACCGGACACCTGTGGGACCCAACACTCATTATCCTAGCTCAATCAGCGAACTTTTAGTAAATTATTAGATTGATATGATAGTAGGTTCGGTAGGTGGTATACATGTAGTCGAGACCCCGGACCGATGGGGACCTAACATTGGACCCGTCCATGCCAATGCAGATTCTCCTGCTCTCCGAGCTTTGGTCCAGAAGTACCCCAATTTCTTCGCAGACCGCCGGAATCTATGGATTATTCTTTGCGCGGATGGAATCAACCCGTTCAACGATCAGCTATTCAGCATCATGCCCATTTGCTTCACGATTGGCAACTTGCCCGGGGAGGAACGACACAAGCACGTGTTCACGTATGGTATTGCGGAGGGCAAGCCCAAGGATACTTCGCTCTTTTACGACCACCTGGTGGATGAGCTAGAGGTATTGTGGTCCACTGGTCATACGGTTTTCGACGTCATCGAGAAAGCACCATTTACAGTTCGATGCATGGTGTACGCGGTACTCATGGATTACGTTGGCCTTGTGTACGCATCCCGACGAATGGCTGCGACTGCCATTATGGGATGCTTGAAGTGCCTGATCAACGGCATTGGAAGGGGGAAAAGCAAGATGGGGAAAACGATATTTCTGGAGAAGTTCCAAAAGCGACGAGGTCCGCCCATTCTTGGATGTACAATCATACTCATATAGATCGGTCCTATGCTGGTCCCATGTCGGTCCGGCGTGCGGCCTCCATCCCGCCACCGTCTTGTACCTGTCGCGTTTACCGAGAAGTTTGTGATAGGAGCGTTGGTGCTTACTAAGCACTGTCCGAGTCCCGCCCTGGCCCCGCCCCTGTCCCGCCCTCAAACCGCCCCCGTACCGCCAACAGCCCGCCCCCAATCTGCCCCAATTCATTATGGATTGTACACTTACTTACCCAGGTGGCGATACCGAGACTGACCTCCACACCGATGAACGTGTCCGACAAATACAGCAGTTGCACAAAGGCATGGCGAAGAACGGCGCTTCCAAAGAGCAGTTACAAGATAGTTTCAAGAAGTTTGGTGTGAAAACTCCTTGCGCGTTCTCCAGATTGGTGTACTTCAACGTCATATACATGTACCTTTTGGACTTGATGCACATATTGAGCAACTTGGTCCAACGCTTACACAAATCGATTTGTGGTGGCAACTGGTCAGCGCATTGTCGGAATTTTGCAAGAGAGTTTAAGGTCAATCGGGGCTGGCTTGTTGCGCCTCCGCAACCTCGCAATGCTACACGTGTTCGAACAGCAGCTCAGCGACTTGCTGGTAAGTTGCTAGAGTCGAGGGGTACCACGCGTGGGACCCGTCCCGACCCACACTAGCCCCAACGGGTACGGAGCTGGGCCCCAAGTAGGGGCACAATCTTGACCTGTCGCTTTGTGCCCACTGCAGGTAAACCATCTCCGTGGGCACCGTCGAAGCCGTCGAGAATTGCCATGACCGAGTGGTTACGTGACGTTCTGGGCGCACCAAAATCATGGGGCCCACTGCCCCAGAAGCTTATGCAACTGAAGGCTAACGAGAATTTCATTCCTCGAAGATTAAAGGCGGCATTGGGTATCACGGCGATGACTTCAGGAATTATGCCTGTTCTGTCGAGCTGGCCTGGTCCGGATGGGCTCGTGGAAAGGCCTTTGCACGCGGATTATGTTGGGGAGATATGCTCCATCGTTCGTGAGGTTGTCAGCCCTACAATTCTTTTGAAGGTAAAGCATCATTGCCTAGTTTAGCAGCAATCTTGGTCCGGGGCCCCGCCCCGATGGGGGCGGATCGTCTCCCTGATTTAGTACCCACGTGGGCATTGTAGGTCCGCATGCACCTATATTGTACCCATACTATTTCCTTTTGAGATCTGCTATTTGCCTTTTCCAGGAAATGCCAGGTCTCATTGAGAGAGTGAAAGTGGTCCTAAAGCTTGGTGAAGATCACATGTCACCAGCCGATTTGGTGATGATGCAACATCTCCTTACTCATGTCGTGCCGCAGCTCATGATGTACGGTCCAGCACGTGAGCTATGGATGTTTTGCTTCGAGGACTACTTTGGCCGAATGAAACGGGCGGTCAAAACGCGATCGAGTCCGGTGGCCAGCATCATGAAGAATATAGAGCTGGAGCGCCTCGTAAACCTTTGTCGCGGGTTGAGCGATTTGGCGCGAGGATCGAAGCCACCTGTATATCCACTCCCCGAACCTTTGCGGGTTTCAATGATGCTCAAATCCGGGGTGGAGCGTCAAGGCAAGAGCACGCTGCTATCAGAAGGTATGTGATACCGTGCCGCCCCTGTTGAGTCAACATATCGGACCCATCGGTCCCACACCCCGCCCCGACCCCGCCCCATGTATTGCATTTCGATATCGTGTTCTTCAAATAAAGTTCGATATTTTGGGCTTCAGATACCATTAAGGACATCAAATCCTGGCTGTACCTTCATTTCGATTGGTTTGCCGAACTTCGAGATCAGTTTGAATTGGCTGCAGCACGCATCAGGGCGGAAAATCGGCGATCTCGACGGTTTGTACCCACACTTGCATCACTTTTATAGTCAGTCGCACTCGCTAGTCGTCCTTTGGAACCATCGGAAACGATGTCCCCATGGGGGCGGGACCTAGGACCGGCATGGGACCCGCATCGGACTAATGTCTTCACCTGATTCTCAAAACAGGATGCATCAACAACGTGTCCGTCGGCATCAACGTGCTGGAAACCGCGTTGCCCCGTTGCGTCTTGTAGACCCTACCTTCGACAACGCCAGCACGTGGAGGAAGGAGCCGAACCCCAATGGCGAAGGAATGGTCGTCAAGCAGTTTACCACGGAAGAGATCAACTTCATTACCTCGCCACCGCCACGACTTTTACGATACAGTTATGTAAAGGTTGGACGTAGCAAGTTCAGAGCTCGTGATAAAGACCTTCATAAGGAGAGTATGCAGCGATACATGCTTGTGAAGTTCATAGATATATTCGTTGGACACAAAATGGTTGACGGCATTCGCACTCCCCAATACGAAAATCAGGACTGGTGCGTGCCCCCATCCCGCCCACATCCCGGTCTAATGGGGACGACATGTTGCCCTCGTTGTATTCGTTCAGTTGAGTTAGGCGATCTCAAATTTTACCCAGAATTATACTGATCAATCAGGTACGCGGAGTTGCTGGATGTCTTCAAGATGTCGATCCACGGCCACGACCCATTCATTTTGGTGAAAGTCAGGTGGTTTCCTCAAGAGGCCGCTGTCGCTGATCCCATCAGCCAGACCGTATTTCTACGCACCGACTTGCCATGGGTCACGAAGGATTCTATTATCCGAGCTGAAGAAATTGAGTCCCAGGTTTGCATCGTGCCAATACCGTGGCTGCCTAAGCGCTTAGCAATCACACCCTTGAACCGCCGCCGACTGCCTATGGGAATCAGAGAGACGCCCGGTATATTGGCGGTGGTTCTGGACCGGACCGTTGACTTTGTTGGTGAAGTTGCTGACGATGAAGATGATCACGCCGCTTGAAGCATGGACCTCGAGCGTACCCACCCTGGACCCGTTCCGGACCCATTGCGGACCCGTACTGGACCTATCGGGGACCTTTTGTATACCCCTATTTTCGATGTATGATAATATTAGTATGCTACCAACCCAACCGTTTCTTACTGACAAATGTGTAACATATGTACAGTGTAAATATTTTTACGGGTCCGTGCGGGGTCCATGCGAGGTCCACGCATCACCTTCCCCGTGCGGTCATTTTGTCACATGCACTTCCTTAATGACCGCATGGACCCGTCGAATAATCGTATGGACCCCCAAAATAACCACACGGACCCGCTGAATAACCGTATGGACCCACACAATAGTCGCATGGACCCGCTTATTACCACCCACATGGACCGGCGGAATAATCGTATGGACCCGCAAGATAAGCATACGGACCCGCTTAATAATTACATGGACTCCACTTAATAAGCGCATGGCCCCGGCGAATAATCGCATGGACTCGATTTCCGCTGAGGCCGCTGTCGCTGACCCAGCAGTCAGACCGTATTTCTGATCGCGCGCCACCCCACGTGTCCATGCGGGGTCCACGTATCGCCTCCCCCGTGTAGTACATCTCGGGTGCGCCACCCACTGGTCCATGCGGGGTCCATGCGAGGTCCACGCATCGCCTTCACCACGCAACCCATGCCGGGTGCGCCACCCCACGGGTCCATGCGAGGTCCACGCATCACCTTCCCCGCGCACCCCATCTCGGGTGCTCCACCCCACGGGTCCATGCGAGGTCCACGCATCGTCTCCCCCGTGCAGTCCATCTCGGGTGCTCCACCCCACGGGTCCATGCGGGGTCCATGCGAGGTCCACGCATCGCATTCACCACGCAACACATGCCGGGTGCGCCACCCCACGGGTCCATGCGAGGTCCACACATCGCCTTCCCCGCGCACCCCATCTCGGGTGCGCCACCCCACGGGTCCATGCGAGGTCCACGCATCGCCTTCCCCGTGCAGTCCATCTTGGGTGCGCCCCCACTGGTCCATGCGGGGTCCATGCGGGGTCCACGCATCGCCTTCACCACGCAACCCATGCTGGGTGCGCCACACCACGGGTCCATGCGAGGTCCACGCATCGCCTTCCCCGCGCAGTTTATCTCGGGTGTGCCACCCTACGGGTCCATGCGGGGCCCATGCTGGGTCCATGCGAGGTCCACGCATCGCCTTCACCACGCACCCCATCTTGGGTGCGCCACTCCCGGGTCCATGCGAGGTCCATGCGAGGTCCACGCATCGCCTCCCCCGTGCAGTCCATCTCGAGTGCTCCACCCATGGGTCCATGCGGGGTCCACGCGGGGTCCACGCGAGGTCCATATATGGTCCGTACGGTTGGGCGCCTATCGGAGGTTTGGTCCGTGCTGGTCCAACCTGGGTCCGAGCGATCATGTTTGGTCCAGGGTCGGTCCGGGGTCGGTCCAGGGTCGGCCCGGGGTCGGTCCAGGGTCGGTCCATGCACCACATGCTGCCTTAAAGCATGGCCATACGGGTCCATGCGAGGTCCCCCACGCCAGCGGCGAGGAATCCGTGGTGAGATTTCGATGGACACATGGACCCCACATGGACCGACGAAACACCGCATGGACCCATGGTGAAATGTCGCATGGACCGAGAAATCAGTGGTACCAAGTGTGGGACCCACCCCGGACCGATATGAACTTTTGGACCAATCTAGTGGTAAAAGCCCGAAGGCTTCATCGACGGGTCCATGTGATCCATTTTTCACGGGTCCATGTGGGGTCCATGTGGTCCATACGGGTCCATATGGGGTCCATGCGGGGTCTCTATTGGTCCCGGGACCGCATGGACCCGGCCTTATTTGGTAGGGCGTAGGGATGAATGCTACTACTAACAACCAGGTATATATGTATGCACTGTTGTTAGTTTGTTGGTGTCATTTCATACGCGGGGAGGATGAGCCGGTTCCTAACATCTGTAAAAAGCTCGCTGTTGCAGGGAACTACACCATGGAGGACATGCTGAACTTTATCTTGATTTTCAGTCCGATGGTGTTCATGGATGTTCTGAAGAACTTGAATCCGGAGTTGGACAAGGCTTGGTGGACTTTATGAGAGGGCCTGCAATAGGATTGTGTGGGGACCTCCAGTCCCGTGCGGAGCCCCGGAAGGAGGCCGGGAAAGAGCTGTGGGCCTTTGCGGTGATTGTGGAACAGCAATGCCCCATGAACATGTTGACGTTGAATCTGCGCATATGGCGGTCGTTCACTTGTGCAAGCAAGAGGAGGAAACCGGCGTGGTGAGCAGCACCAACGAGCTCTGGGTCGAGCGTCTCCTGGGCGACAGCAAGGGGGTGGTGCCAGCCCCGGTTGGAGGTAAGGCGATCGACACGTGCATAGCGAACGCGTATCTCACGAAAGAGGCGGTGGACGACATGGCGTGGAGCTACGAAGGGATCCGCTTCCTTCCGGACATGCTCACGGAGATGGCCATGGCCAAGGGCGGCGAATACCATGATTCTGGGACCACCCGGGCTGACGATTCATCCAAGGTGTGCCATCTCCTTGACACCGACCACTATCTCGTCCGCGACGGTGTACCAACCGCTGCGTTGGCAAACGAGGAGGGGGGTCGTCTGCACCGGGAACTGGTGGGGTGCGTCCGATCCCTTTTTGGCGATCACGCAAGCCCTTCCCTGGATGCCATGGACGTCCTTCGATTCTCGCGCATGCGAAGAGGCGATGAGGACTTCACATCCCGGGTTTACACCTGGGCAAAAACGCGTATCTCCTTCAACGTGGCTTTGAGTACATGCGCGGCCGACGCTTTTGAGTACGGCACCGTGGAGGCTTACTACTTGATCTTCCTGAAGCGTTCCGCCGAGAACTCCGCCGCCAACGACACCGTGTGCCGCCTGGCTATGGTGACCGCCTACCCCACTGTTGAGGACCTTACCATGAACAGCCGGGGCGTGTATGTGTGCAACGAGGCAGAAAAACGTACCCTTCTCCTACCGGTAAGCCGTCTCGAAACCAAGGTCATTATCCATGGATCGCCCACCTGGAAACCGCGTACCTCTACACGCCACTTACCTATGGCTGGGGATGAAAGCGGTACGTTGCAAGAAGCAATAGCGCAAGCTACTTCATCAGCTCCGCGCAGCAATCGAAGGAGGACACCGAACGCCAGCGCAGCTTCATCAGCTCCGTCCAATTGCTCTGTGTAGATAGCGAATGCCTGCTTGCCACATGGAACGTATCTGTTCCAGTGGTACTTTTAGTAGCATCGGCAGTCCCTCTTAGCATGCCACGTGGAACAATCTGGAATTTCTGTTAATAGCTAGTGGTGCTAGTGTTAATAGACATGCCACGTGGAACAATCTGGAATTTCTGTTAATATCTAGTGGTGCTAGTGTTAATAGTCATGCCACGTGGACGATCCGGTCAAATCTGTTAATTTATGACCGTTTACAGTCTGCCAAGTGTTAGTATCCGGCAAAACTGTTAATCCGAGTGCCACGTGTATGATTCCTATTAAAAGTGTTAATTTTCTGTTAATATTCCTTACATGTGTAACGATCTCGCGAGGGGGGCCTATTTCAACTCCCTCCGGCACCCCTCCGATTAAGTGTTAACATTCTGTTAAAATTGTGTTAATTTAACATTCTGTTAACATTCTGTTAACATTCTGTTAACATGAATTATATAATTCCTTAACTTTTTCCCAAGCCAATCATTATTTACCACCGGGATTTATACCACCACTATTAACAGTTCCTACCCGTTAACACTTTTTAACACATAATTAACACTTTTTAACACTTTATTAACAGAAATCCTCAGTGGTGTGACGTCTAGAAGACGTCTTCTGAACGTCGTATAGACGTCTTCGTAGAAATGATGTCTTCTGGTTTCCAGAAGACGTCTTCTGAGTGGAACGTCTTCTGGAAACCAGAAGACACTCTTCGGGGAAGACGTGCCGAAGATGTGCGAACGTCTTCCGGATTTCGGAAGACATCTTCCCGGAAGACATGCAAAGGGCAGTCTTCCCGGAAGATACTCGGAAGATGTTCCGAATGTCTTCTGGGCCAGAATACATTCTGACATGTGTTATCGACACATATGTGATGATTATGCAATTTGGCTACTTGGATTGACGGAAGACCTCCGCCGCGGATTCAGGGGGGGGGTTTAGTGAGCATAGCTCGTTTGAAGGACGACATTTTGGTCTTTGGGCGCGCTTCCCCCTTTTGGAGATGCGCGGCACGTTTACTTGCCATTCTATCTCTTATACAAAGGACACTTGGCCAAGGTAGTGCGGAGGGCATCCTGAAGACAAACACTCAGAAGACGTTCAGAAGTCACTCAGAAGACACGCGGAAGACATCTCCCGACATCTTCCGGACGTCTTCTTGACTGTGCTTGCGGAAGATACCCCAGATACCTTCTGTACATCTTCCAGACACCTTCGGGGAATATATGTCTTCCTGAACCCAGAAGAGGTGCGGAAGACACGCGGAAGACACGCGGAAGACACACAGAAGACACGCGGAAGACATTTTTTTGACATCTTCCGGACGTCTTCTTGACTGTGCTTGCGGAAGATACCCCAGATATCTTCTGTACATCTTCCGGTTGTCTTAGAGATGTCTTTGAGGAAGACGTGTCTTCTGGAAATCTGCAACTTGTAGAAGTTCCCGTCAACGTCTTAACACCCCTCTTCGGGGCGTCTTCCTCATTTTTTTGACGATCTTCTACGCGTCTTCTAATGTCTACCTAAGGCTTAGGTAGACATTAGAAGACGCGTAGAAGATCCTCCCTTCTTAGGTAGACATTAGAAGACGCGTAGAAGATCCTCAAAAAAATAAGGAAGACGCCCCCGAAGAGGGGTGTTAAGACGTTGACGGGAACTTCTACAAGTTGCAGATTGCCAGAAGACATGTCTTCCTCAAAGACATCTCTGGAGGGTAACAAGATGCACAGAAGATATCTGGGGTATCTTCCGAATGTTTTTTGGGTTTTTTTTTGTATTTTTTGAAAAACACTATAAAAAATCGCGAAAAAACAAAAAAACATATAAGGTGCGCAATATTGGGCAAAACCGTACTGTGAAGGTAGAATTGCAAAAAAACAAGTGGTTTGTTCGGGAGAGGGTCAAACGTACCAAGTTACTAAGTTAAAACGGCCGCCTAATTTGGTAGAAGAAACTGCTCTTGTTTTAGAGCACCATCGCTCCTAGCAACGGTCGAAGAGTCGATCACGCGCGCAGTGAGTCGCGTGAGACGCGATGACTGCACGATACCGCGGAGAGCAAACCCGGAAAATCTGCCAGCGCTGCGCTGCGCTGGTGTGGCGCTGGCGTGTGGTCGCGGTCGTGGTCAGGCGTCATGCTCATCGTCAGCTAGCATAGCATTAGCATCGCATCGCATCGCATCGCATCGTCAGGCCCAGGCCAGCGCAGGGGAGTGAGCACGAGCACCGCACCGCACATCGACATGACCGTTCGAGTTTGAATTTTATTTAACGTTGAAGTGAAATTTGCATCTACCACTTTTACACCTGCATCCAACTCAATTCCACCGCAGCCTCGTTTTCCGCGGACTGCTGCTGGGTGAAGTAGTCCTTTTAAAATAGTTCGTCTAACAGAAAAACGTTGCACAACGCAATACTTCAATAGTGATTGCGGGTGCTTTTCGTGCCTTGGTTTTTTTACGCGCACTTCGGCGTGCTTAGCGTCTAATTGAGTTGTGAACGAGACATGTGTTCTCGCTCGTCCTTTGGACGAGATGATGTTGGTTCGATTCCAACTCACACCACTAGGCCTTTTTGTTTTCCTTCGGTAACCTTGTATTTCGTCTCGTACTATTTTTGCGCTTTACTAACCTTTGGTTTTGCGTTGCGCTTTGTTTTTCAGATCGGCTGAAAATGACCTAGTCCAAAAGGTAAATTTTCAGCCCAACCTCAACACCACAAGTAAAGGTATTTGCTCTAGCATCCCCTAGTGTCACACCTAGAAAATACTGCCTTTATGCGTTGTGTTTTTCCGCTTTACTAACCTTTGGTTTTGAGTTGCGCTTTGTTTTTCAGATCGGCTGAAAATGAGCAAGTGGGAAAAGCGCATTTTCAGCCCATCGCCCACAACTAGAAGAGTAAAGGTACTTACCTTACCCTTCCTAGGAATTTGTGCTTGCATTCATTGTGTGTTTTCACTCTACTAAGTGTTGGTATTTTGGTGTGCGTTGTTTTTCAGATCGGTTAAAAACGAGCGAGTGGAAAACCCATGTTTTTGCGTGGTCCAAGACCTATGCCATGTGTGCATGTTAGTTGAACATCGTTTCTAGGTAATTAGACTAGTTGTTTAGAACATCAATGTGAAGTAGTTCTAGACACTTAGCTAGTTAGGATAATAATATGCGTGGCCCTCCTTATGATTAGATTCTTGATTGAAAAGTAATATTGTTAAAGCAATTTTAGTCTCCAAAGCATCTTAGCCTTCCACACAAACAAATCATCTCTTGTCGTGTATCAAACATTGAGAATATGCTTGTTAAGGATGGCGAGAAGTGTATTATGCCATACATCTTGTTTGCACTCATCCTTCTTGCAAACTTATTTCAGCCTAAAAATATTCCTCGCGAATGCGTATACGAATGTTGAAATTTATTAGATATGCAGAAGGCATTCAGAAGATATCTTCTGAACGTCTTCTGCATGACTTCTGTACATCTTCTGAATTCCGGAAGATGTCTTCTAGACGTCTTCTGGGTTCCAGAAGATATCTAGAAGACATCCAGAAGACGTCTTCTACGCGTCTTCTAATGTCTACCATCTTCTGAGTTTCAGAAGACGTCCGGAAGATCTTCGGGGAAGATGTACAGAAGACGCCCAAAAGATATCAAGAAGACGTCTTCCGGGATTCAGAAGACATGTAGAAGACGTCCAGAAGATAACTTCTGGATGTCTTCCCGGAAGATCTTCTGCACGTCTTCTGGAAACCGGAAGATGGTAGACATTAGAAGACGCGCCGAAGACGTCTTCTGGACGTCTTCTGGATGTCTTCTGGACCCAGAAGACGTCTCAGAAGACGTTCAGAAGACGTTCAGAAGACGCGTCTTCTGATTTTCCCAGAATGTAGGGTGACAAATTAGGAATCGAATAGGTTTGCGAGTATGACAAACTAGGAATCGAATAGGTTTGCGCTCAGGACTAATCACAAATCAAATAAGTTCGGCGATTGTGACAAATTATAATCGAATCGGTTCCCACCCTGGACTAATTACTAATCACATAGGTTGCGCGATTACTGGGTACATGAATCAAATCGGTTATGGTGGGTAATATACACCAATCGAATCGCTTTTCAGGAAATCGCCTTAGAATCGCATATACACGAAAATCGGTTTGCGCCGTCATGAAAGTCACCGAAAACCGGTTCTGTCATAACCTAATTGGCGGTATGGTCTGATATTTCGGTTTGATATTTTGGTCGAATTGCGATTGGCCCTCGGTACTTGTCCCTGGAGAGCCACGTCCATGTGTCTCACTTGAAATTTTGAAATTTAAAATTTCCAGCTGTTCCAACAGCTCGTCCAGCACCCCGTATATAGCAGCTATTCCCAGTTCAACCACTCATCAGAAGTTCAGAACTCTATCGTCATGGGTAAGCGTGCATCCAAGAAAAGTAAGTCTTCGACCAATGACAGCAGGCTCCCCCCCATTGGCAAGGGACCGATCAAACGCACGCCCAATCACGAGTTCGATCATCGTTATAACGCTGACAACATTTACCTTGTCGAGTGTATTTTAGCCGAGCGATTGACCAAATCAGGCGATCGTACAGTGGAAGAATGGCTCATTCGCTGGAAAGGCTACAGTCAGGCTCACGACACGTGGAAGCCGATCGAGAACCTGGCCGGTCTGGAGGACGATATCACCAACTTCCGTAGGGAGAAGTCACTCCTTGAGCCATTGAAGCTTGGCAAGCGCAGACGCAAAACACCCGTCAACGATCATACCCCTGCGGCGTTGTTGTAGCGGCTGCCAGTAGCGCCGGTGTCCGCAGCATGGCGAGCCTTCTTTCATGAGGAAGAAGAAGCAGACTTCCACCAGTGCCCCTACTCCTGTCTTGAAAGACCAGTTAGATACTTATCTATCTTTGCCCCAAGAAGCCAATGTGGAAGAGTTTGATGTTATGTTGTGGTGGAACGCTAAGGCAAAGGACTTACCAGACGTGTATCGTATGGCTAGGCAGTTTTTAGGGTGCCCGGCCACAACTGGTGGTGTCGAGCGCACTTTTAGTGCTGCTGGTAGGATGCATGATGACCTGCGCAAGAGTACGGAAGAGGACACTTTGGAACATATGCTCCGCGTAAGGATCAGTGACTGTTCCTAAGTAATATCAATTGTTTTATAACCTTTTACCCTGATTATGTTCCTGCTTGGCACCTTGATTATTCACCTTGTTGACTGTTTATCACCCTGCCGACTCCATGCGCTTAATACCCAGATCATTCTTGTTTGTTTTCATTGTGAGTGCAAAAACACTGTTATCAAATAGGTTTGTACTCAGGAAAAATACTAACACAATAGGTTTGTGACCTTTGACAAACACTAATCAAATAGGTTATCCTTCTCAGAAAATTAGGAATCGAATAGGTTACAAAAAATGCAAAACACCAATCAAATAGGTGTTTTCTGTGCATAATCACCTAACACAATAGGTTTCTGAACTTATACTAATTACAATCAAATAGGTATCTGAGCATAGATAACCAGGTATCAAATCGGTTATGAAATTGCACTAATTAGTTACTAAGAGGTTTCAGTTTTCAAACTAATGCCCAGCCTTGGTAGAGAGACTCCTTGTATACATAAGCAAATACATGGAAGACATATGAAGACTGCTCAAAGAACTCAATCCTCATGTGCCTCTCATAGCACGGGACAATCTTTAGAGGATGCATATTGTATACCATTTGAATTATTGAAAATCTTATTAACATACGATGACCCATGACCAACACACATGAATTACAATTGTTTACACAAACCGTAGACCATAGACTGTAGACTAATATGATTGTTGATGATCATATGCATTAATTGTTTGAATTATAACTGTTTACACAAACCGTAGACCATAGACCGTAGACTAATATGATTGTTGATGATCATATGCATTAATTGTTTGAATTATAATTGTTTACACAAACCGTAGACCATAGACCGTAGTAGACTTAGATAATCATATTATTATTTTCCTCGTGGCTCTTTGGTTTCAATCCTACACGACAAGCAACACCACATTTGTCTATCTTCTTTTGCCAATTATCAAATCCCATCTTTGTAAGTTCTCTTCCTAATTTTGTTTGTGACATATTTCCAAAGCCCTCCATTCTCTTCAATGTATTATATATCCTACTAAATTTGACATAGTCCTCATTCTCGACTCTTTGAGATGCCTCTCGGACATTGTCGACTGCCTCGAACTCTTCAAACAATAATTTCTCTATGCTCGAACCTCCCAACCATGTGTCTCTGATCTCCATCATGTCTTAAGGCTCTATAAGGCCATGTCGTGCATATTCTTTGTAAGCTTCAAACAATATTTTGAGAAATGCATGCTGCCACTCGATGGTATCGATCTTGTCTTTGATTTCATCGTCCCTCAACAATCGTGTCTTGCCGTTCACCTTTTCTTTCTCTACAAATTGCACGTTCCATTGAGAGATCCTCACTCGATTCTTTACCGCGTCGTCCGTCGGCTCGATGACCGGTATATCATTACACATCAAGAAACACGATGTCAATAAGTAAAACGACATTTCATTTTGATAATTCTTTCGACCAACGACCTTATCACCACCCGATGCCGCAATCTTTATCATATTCCCATCTAAAGGGCTTTGCATCTTCATTTCGTTTGATGACACAATTCTCTTTCCAATGAAGTCCACAAGCCAAGATTGTTTTTTTGCTGGCTCACCTCCTTTGCTATACACCAAGTTTTCACCACACATGTGTCCTATATAATCCCCAAACGTGTTCTCTAGGAAATTGCATAACACACCCTTTCCGGCATTGGATTCTCCGACATGGATAAGAACTTCTTTTCTTTCAAGAGATGTCCTCCCAATGCCATGGCTAAGGATTGGATTATGTAATTCCGATGATCTGCATTTGGATGTGGGGTTTCAAATATATTTGAATAAACCTCTTGTTCCACTTTTGGGTCCACTTTGCTCAAGTCCGGAAAATCAGAATCTAGCTTATGAAATGACACAATGCTTGAATCAAAATCTTGTAGTGTACCGGTGGTCATGTTATATATGCCGTTGTTAAAATGTATCATACCCACTCCACTTTTGAAAGTCTTTTTGTACCAATTGTCTTGTCTTACAAATCTGGGCAACATCATTGCAAGTCGGTTGAAGGGACCTAAATCTTCACCCCAAGCGGTTGTCATTCTTGGACCGCCTTTCAACTCCTCCTCAATTCCATCACATAATTTAAACAATCTTGAATGATACTTGTCATCCTTGTACCATACACCTTCATCGTAGATATAAAAGGTGTCCTCACAAAACTTCAATTTGTCTTTGTGATATCTCAAAAAGACACGAGCGGCATCTTTATCGGTCACCGGAATTATTGTTGTCGGCATGGCGGTGTCCCTATTTGACCATGCCTTTTCCAATTTCGCCTCAAGATCACTACACTCCTCAAAAGGTTTAACAACGAGTTTGATTCTCGAGTATTCAACACCGAAGTGTTCAACAATTGCTTTCTCACATGAGTAAATAATATCGTCAATATTCTCCTCAGATTTTCTAAGCAATAATCCATCAAATATTAATGACCCTATATCATGCCCCTCGTCCTCCAAGTATTTCTTGATGACCATTAATATTTCACATTCCTTCGAGAACACAAGTCTAGACAACTCACTACCCGAAGAGACTTTGAGGTGAGGCAATATCGTGTTCTTAAGTTCATGGGAAAGCTTTCCTCCAAAGGTATTCTTTATATCGTCTATGGGAACATTATTTTTTTCATGCCAAGTTTTTTGTACTTGACCAAAAAGCTTAGCGGTAAATAGATTCTTAATCAAATCTTTGTCACAATTGTAGGCTTTCATAAGGTTTCCTATAATCGACTCTCGATCTTTCAAATATTCATCCAAATTTGGTGTTGAAGCATCGCCACACAATATTTTGACGATGGTGTATGCACAATTCTTAATATCGATATCATGATAAATGTCTTTGGCAAGATATGCTCTTATTTCTCGAGGCATACCTTGGTAGGTTGAGATGTCGGTTTGAGCATAATACCGACCACATCGAGATGGTTTATATTTGACCTCTACTTTTCCATCGTTGGAATTTTCAAGCTTCAATAGTAAAATTTTCATTTGTTTTTTGGAATTTGTCGTAATTGATTCATTCCTAGAGATAGAGAAAGTAAAATCTGAAATGTTTCCTTCGTATATGAGCTTCTCAACCTTCTCTTGATCGTAGAATTCAATGTTAGTGATATTTGTTGACTTAGGCATGTTTGTATTATACTCGTTAGATATCGAGTCTTTAAGTGGATTATTTGCGTTATCACTCTCGAAACACTTCATAGTGTACGTTAGATATTATTCAATGAACCCATGACGCAAAGTGGGTCTAAAGAATATTTTCTATGTCTGAAAAGCCAAAAACGCACTTTTACAGGGCCCGATTTCAGATCGCAGACCCCCCTGGACAGTGGGTCGTGGGTCGTGGGTCGACGGTTTCAGATTGAAGTATTTTGTAATTGTTCGATTAAATAATATCGAAGGTCTGTGCGTGTCAGACGTCATACCAGCGCAGCGTCTCAGAGCGTCATAATGACGTCTTCGATGACCGGAAGTGTGTGTCAGACGTCATAACAGCGTGTCGGAACGTCACAATGACGTTTTAGATGACTGGAAGTGTGTGTCAGACGTCATAGCAGCGTCTCGAACGTCATAATGACGTCTTCGATGACCGGAAGTGTGTGTCGGACGTCATATGACGTTTCGAACGTCATAATGACGTTTTAGATGACCGGAAGTGTGTGTCGGACGTCATGCGTCTCCAGCGTCATAATGACACGTTTTCGATGACCGAAAGTGATAACACCCAACCCACTAACTTCAGAAAAAGTTTGATATACTCTCAGTGGGAGTTGAACCCACATCTGTTTGTCATATGACAAACGCTTTACCAATTAAGCTATGAGAGTAGTGAACCTTTTTTTTTGTCAGTAACAATCTTTGATTGATACCATTTTTTTTTATCTGTACACATATTTACAAACTCTTCTGTTATTTACATCTGATATATTTACAACTTATACTGTACTTCTTTCTCAGCTTTCTTGTACAACTTCTTGTAAAGATCACTGTTCTCTTTTTTATGTTTTTGGTATAGTTCAGTCTTCTTTGCAGTCTTCTCTTTACCTTTCAATCCATCAAACTCACTATTGCATTCAGACTCAAGGTAAGACTTTAGCTTTCTGGCGATCGCAGCCTTCTTCTGAACTTCGGGGTCAATGGTCCTCTTGGGTTTCTCATCATCAGATGTGTCATTATTATTCTTGGTGGATTTCACATGATTTTCTACAAACTTGTCATATGTATTTTTTGTAGGTTCCTTTTTTGGTTGAGGCTCTTCTTCGGATTCATCTTCTTCGTTAACACCTTTCATCATTTTTTTCAAAGGCATCATTCTCAAAGTCTTCCAAATACACATTACTCTGTTCATCGGTCTGCCACATGACTTGTTCTTCACCATGTACAATATAAGTACCATGGTAAGACTTCAAGAAAATCTTATCATCACAAACTTCTGGGTACCACATTTCCCAATTCCATGCATCTTCTACATCATGCCAGAATACATGCTTTCCATCATCATGACAAGAAAGATATTCTCCAGAATAGTTTTTAACATACACACATGGATTTCCACAATCATCTTCCCACATTCCAACCCAAACCGTTGGTACCCATCGATCGTTTACATTCATCATACATTCCATTGCCATTGTTCTCAAGTAGATTGTATGTAAGTTGCTTAGAAGTATGTTGTATGTCGTTTCTTCTTTACCCTATGTAAAAGTAGTCTTTATATGGATTACTTAAAGAACACTTTTAAGTCTTTATGTGGATTATTGCAAAGACTGGCGTTTTAAAAAAAGGTTACCAATGTGCTGTAAGGTACTGCGGTCACTTATATATAATATCGAGTTTAATGACTTGGGTGACAAGCGACTGAAGGCGGGTAAGGTTGTCGTTTCGTAATACTCTCAGTGGGAGTTGAACCCACGTTGGACTATCGTTTGATAGTCTGCTTTACCAATTAAGCTATGAGAGTGGTTCACCTTTTTTTTTGTGTGCACGTTTTTTTTATACCTGATATACAAACTAATATGTACAACCTAATAGTTACACTTCACATGGTGGTCCATATCTCAGAGACCTGCATATTTCTGTACGATACATGCTTGCCCTCTTTCGAGTCTTCTTAATCTGTCTAGTCGTATCGGTATAGAACAGGGTCTTGATCAGTTCTCGCATACGTTCCATATAGTTCTCTTCATGTTCCGGGTACCTTATCGTGTGTCCGTACCTCGGCCCCACTCGCTGACACTTCAAGTTCAAATATCGTTCTATCAAAGGCCCATGGTTGAACTTGTGGTCCTTCGGTATTTTCACCACCACATTCTTTTTGTATAACATTTTATTTATCATCACTTGACACTCCTCCGGAAGATCGTATACCAGATTGACTGGCTGTTCCTCAAAGAGAAGACTCAAGACTTTTTCCCACACACTTTCAGACACATCACGGTCCCCCATGATCATCTCATAGATGTACCCTGCAATGAACCGGGTCTCATCATTCTTGTCGAACATCGGATGTTCACGGATCTCTTGAGCAATCTCACGAGCATACACATACGCCATTGTTGGATTCTCTTTGGCAGTCTTTTGTATAAGTGTTAGAAAAGTATAAGTGTTGTTTGCTGGAGTTGACATTCAGTCCGAGTTCAGTTATCAGAGTTGTCATCACCGACCCGTCATGACCGCAGTCATCACCGACTCGACCTGACCGCTGTCATCACCGATACGGCTCGACTCCTCTGACTACTTCACTGACCTGATTGTCATCTCCTCTGATCGAGTTCGGTTGTCACATGAGACAGAGCACACTAGCTCATTTCGCATCACACTCAGCATACTAGAACTATATATATTATATCTTCTGTATGTTGAGAGATATTCTGAGTGCGAAACCCTGAGCGTTGCAGTGCTTCCTGTTTGACCTGTCTGTTTTCTGACTGGGTCTTCTCGCAGGTTTGGCCCCACCACCGACCTTAGGCTAGGAGCCGATTATGGTCGGCTAAACGCTTAGGGAAGCGCCAAGAGGGGCGCGCCAAGTAGGGATCATGGAAGTTAAGTAGGCAAGTAGTGGTGAGTGAGAGGAATCGTCCGTTCCGGTTCAGCGTTTAAATTAACTAGGAAAATCCTGGGACGGCCTGATCAACCGTAGGGACCCTAGTAAACTCGCGCGAGTACCCTTCAAAAACGCGAGACTGAACGACAAGCTCCTCCACGCCATCGCCACTAACTGCTAACTGTGTTGTTTTTGCATCACAGGCTTTCTTCCCTCTTCTCTTTTTGGCACCCTCTTGGTGCTCCTGTTGTGAATTTTGATTGCTTGATTGCTTGTTATTCCCTGCTAGGGATTGCTAGTGTGTACCTTGCTTGTAGTTCTTTCTTTTCTTTATTATTTAGACATGACCTCCACGCCGTACGCTACACCGCCGGTACTGCCGAGACGTTTGCTGACTCACCCCCCAGGGGCGAGAAAACGTCAGCTGAGATTTGGTGCCCTAAATGGCACGCCTACGCCAGCAAATGCTCCGGACACATCAGAACTGACCGTTTGCAACAACCTAGCGTGGGAGCTCTTGCGCAAGCCGGCGGAGTTCGATGCATTACTCAATGTCATTAAGGGGAAATGTGTTGAGCCTGGAGAGTCTGCGAAAACCTGGAAGTTCACTAGCAACGAGAAAAATGCTCGTGTGCTCTTGGACATCCTGGTTGAGCAACTCGATGCCAGGCTCAAACTCGTTCACCCCAAGATGGCATTGATGTTTGACTTGCAGAACCACAGTCTGGAGGTTCCGCAGAAAGCGAATCTCCTGCTGTTGGAACTGCTTCAGTCGCTCTGCGCAGGAGACGCCTTGCGTATCCTGCGCAAAGCTGACAGACTCTTCCCAGGGGATGGGAAGATCGCACTCGTTCATCTCGTGAGGCATGTTGTGCCCGATCACGAGGAGTTCAGCGCTGCGGACTTCCTATTCGCTGGCGACCGAGTGGACTTGAGGGCTGGCCAGGATCCAGCAGACTACATTGACGTGTTCCAGACATCTCTGGACACCATTGAGTCTGACTTGGGTCCTGGGCGCACCGTTGCTATCTCCGAGAAAGCACGGATTGCACTGTTTCTCCGTAGGATCTGTCCCGTCTTTTATAAGGCGGTGCATGATGCCTACACAGAGGAGAAGCTCGATGCCGACTCCTCGCTTTCCTTGCTGACCTGTTTCCGTGAGACACGGGCAGTGCACAGGAACGCGGGGACGAAACTCAAGTCACCACTAACGGCTGCTTTCTATAATGATGCAGGTTCGCACCACGGCGGAAGCCGTGGTGCACATGGCCGCAGGGGAGTCCCTGACCGCTCCTCATCCCGTCAGTACATTCCGCCTCGTCGCTCTAATCCTTTTAAGGGGATTGGCTCTGGGTACCGCGCAGGAGTCTTTCCCCGCAAGGGTGGTAAGGCAGGCGGTAAAGGGAAGCAGAGACCCGGCAAAGGCAAGGGCAAGGGGAAGTCCCGTGTCGTCTTTGATCGGCAGACCCAGCAGTTCCGAGGGGAATGCTGGACCTGTGGGTCAAAGGGGCACAGGGCTGCCGACTGCCCGAAGCTGATGTCGGCTCATGCTTTTCATCTGGACCCGAAGCTGCTTGCGGAGCATGCTCGGACAGAGATTCTAGCTGCCCAGTATCAGACTGCCTACGAGGAGTCTGAACAGGCGCTAGAGTCCTTCTGTCTGTTGCACGGCACCCCAGCAGTTGTCGGGTACCAGGAGGACTCGTGCTCTGACAGTGAGGGTGAGGAGATTTCTCACTCCGCCAGTCAGGAGCACGGGGACTCCGATGAGTCTGACGACGATGGGGACTGGGACGGCCTCTCCGAGGCTCAACAGCAGGAGTGGGACCGCTTACAACAACATGCGGAAGCCAAATTCCAAAAGTTCTGTGCACAGTCCGAGAATGTCTCGTTGTCACTCGGAAGAGTGCACTTCGGGATGTTCCGGACCGGCACAGAACAGAAGGCTTGTGACCCCTTTCCCACTCCCCCCTACTTGCTGCCTGACATCCCTGCTTCTGCACCTGCCTCTGCACAGCACGATGCATCCGTCGATGTGTCACAGCACTCTGCGCAGTCCACGGCTACGGTGGTGCTTGCCTGCTGCAGGCAGTACCACTCCAGCCGGACACAGCAGGCACCGCACGGGTCGGCTCTTGTGGATCATGCTCCGCAGGACCGAGCAGACTCGTCGATGGTGTCTGCTGGACTGTTTGCAGCACAGTGTGACTCACTGTCCACACCCGTCCACCACACGCACACCGTCCCTGCACTTACAGAGACTTGCTCTCTGTTTGCAGGAATGACGGTGGTGCAGGGTGACGGTGAGGACAGTGACATGTGCATGGCACCGGCACCCACCGAGCACTCTTCCCCACACCACACTCACAGTGCATCTTTGTTGAGGGAGGGGTCACGGAGCAGTGCGGTGCCCCCGCCTGCTTCCCCCCTGTCTGCTCCAGGGAAATCCCTGGAGCAGGTTCACTGGGAGCGGGTGTGGGAGGAGGATTACAGGTCCCCTACCGTTTGTCACGGTAACCTTTTGCCATCAAAGAGTTCACTAGGAGCTAGGGGTGTAGCCCCTCTGGTGACGCCCCCGCCACCTGGCCCTCCTGACCTGTTGCTGTCTGATGCAGGCTCTGCCGTGTCAGTGTCCCCACCAGCCAGTGAGCACCGGGTGCACACTGGGGGCACTGACACGGCCACAAACTTTAACTCAATCAATCTCGGAGGCCGCCCTACAGAAGGGAGTCTCTCCCGCTCTTTCCTACAGCAGTGTCCTCCTGTCCCCGCTCCGGTCCATGAGTCGCCTGACCTGGCTAGTGACACGCACATGTCTGACACACAGGCACCACCTCCACCGCCACGGCGTGTCGGTAGAGGTGGTGTCTCTATCTTCCGGTGTGCATTCATGTCCTTCGCCTTGTTCACTTGCTTCCTGGCAAGTGCCTCGGCGGAGGCCCTCTCAGCCGCAGCACCTGTTCAGGGAGTGTGGTACGGATTGACATTGTGTCAACCGGGGGGGGAGATGGGAGGTGGGCAAAGCAGTACTGCAGTCAGTCAGTACAGTCAATCAGTCCAGTCAGTCCAGTCAGTTTGGTCTGGTGATGGTGGTTTATCCGATGGTGGCTTACCTGATGGTGGCACTGGTGTCACTTCTGACTGGTCTGCCACCCGGCAGTGTTCCTCTGGTGCTGGTCCTGAGTATTCCTCTGGTTCCGACTGGTATTGGCAGTATGACTCTGGTCAGCACCGCCACTATGGTTCTCCTCGTGGCTCCGACGGTTCCCCACCAGACAGCTCCGCCCAGATCTGTCTCCTTCAGGCGCTTGAGAAGCGGCGCCAGAGGTACAGAGCAGTGTCAGCCCTGCTCTTGACAGCCTTCCTTGGCATTGGTCTTGACATGTCTCTACCAGAGTGTCTATGAGGAGTTTCTCGTCGAGGCTCACTTTGAGGCTGGTCACCACCTGGCACCGATCTCCGCCGTCTGCAGCCCTGTGACTCAGACTCCGCTCTACGGCGCCATGCAGTATGTAGGCGACACGGCTCTGGAGATGTGTACCTGGTTTGGGCTATTCTGTGCACCACCTTCAGTCATCTTCTCCCAGGACCCTATGATACATCTGTACTCTGCCACCAGTTCTGACACTGATGGCATTGTCTGTGACTCCGGTGCAACCGGCAACATCACCGGGTCCAGACACAGGATCACTGACCTTGATACCAGCAGGACCATATCCTTCAGTACAGTCATGACTGGACCCGCCTCACGGACTGATGGCACTGGCACACTGAGATTGATCGGCAGAGACATACTGACTGGTGACATTGATGAGTACTGCATTCCTGGCTGCCATTTCAAACACGGCGCCAAAACTCTCCTGTCAACCCGAGTTATGCTCCGGGAGGGTTTCTCATCACCTGACTTCATCAGTATGACATATACCCATCTTGACTCTGGCCGGACATACTCTATCATTGATGATGGCACAGACTACATTTGGGCAGAGCCAGAGTCAGCAGATGTCAGCTTTCAGGCCTTTCCCTACAAATTATTGGCCCATTCATCCGTGTGGATTTGCATATGGACAGCGTATGGATATCGTAAGGACCCATATGGACAACCGTATGGACGGTCTGAGCAGATTTCTGGCGAAACCTTGATGCATATGTAAGAACCATACGGACGACGCGTAATTGTGGTGTCCATATGAAAATGTCCCATGGACATCGTAAGGATTTCATATGGACACCGTATGGACCACCATATGGACACCGTATGGACAGAAAACATGTCCACATGGTGTCCATACGCGTGGACAGAGGCACTAATCACCCGCACGACAGCGCAGGGACACCGTATGGAAACCCGTATGGATAGCGTATGGACACCGTAACCGGACGTGCGGACAACGTATGGACAACCGTAAGGACATCGTATGGACAGCGCATGAAAATCGTAATCGCACGTGCGGACACCGTATATAATCCCGCAAGGACGGCGTATGGACGGCGTATGGACATCGTAAACGTGCGCGCGGACGGCATATGGACTCCCATAAGGACAACGTATGTACGTCGCATGGACATCATAACCAGACGTGCGGACAACGTATGGATAGCCGTAAGGACAGCGTATGGACATCATAATCGCACATGCGGACACCGTATGTAATACCGTAAGGACAGCATATGGACGACGCATGGACATCGTAAACGCGCGTGCGGAGGGCATATGGACGCCCATAAAGAAAGCGTATGGACGACGCATGGACATCGTAACCGCACGTGCGGATACCGCAAGGACACCAAGTGGACAGTCGAATATAGATAGTCCAGACGTATGGACACGTGCGTCCGTACGTGTGGACGACGTCCTTATCCGGATGAACGTCGCTGTCCGTGCGGATGGAAACTTATTTACTTAGTATATTTTACATATCCACGCGTATGGACATCGGTGTCCGTACGTGTGGATAGCTTGTGATAATACTTATCCATGCGTATGGACGATTCCATCCACACGTATGAACAAGACGTCCGTACGTGTGAACACCGTATGGAAAGACGTAAGATTTGTCAGCACGACAGAGCAGGACACTGCAGGACATTCACGAATGGTACACGTATATACAAAATGTTTACAAAATATTGTGCTATTCTAGCCTAGCTTCTCGGCTTCTTTCCTGGCCTCTGGTCTTCTTTGGCAGGTGCAAGTGCATTCTTTTTCTTTTTAAATCTAAGAGGTGACTTTTTGGCAGCCTCGTTCTTGGAACCGCCCCCCTCCTTCTTCTCCTCCTCCTCCTCCTCCTCCTTCTTCTCCTCCTCGGACGCCTCCTCATCGTCCACAGCCTCTCCTTCCTCTCCTTCATTAGCAGCGACAGCCTCATCCTCGACAGCCTCAACATCCGTCCCATCATCATCATCCTCATCATCGTCCGCGTTACCCTTTTCCTCCTCAACATCCGCATCGTGCATCTCTTCCTTCTGACACCCCCGCACGTCCTGAAACCAGTGACGGCTCGTTCCTCTCGTATGACACTGCAAGTGAATGCAACCTAAGTAAGTGCATTAAGAGCAAAGACAACAAATGACAAGCTAAATGCAACTAGAACAATACAAGCAAACACACCGTGACGGGGGGATATTCACGGTCCCGTTCCGATACCTCAGCAGGCTCCAACTTCAGGCCGGCCAGTTTTCTCCCTGTCATCCTCTCGGGATACAGCTTGTCCGTGTTGGCGTGCCTCAAGTAGGCCTTGTGTATCCTGCGTACATAAACCACTTGTTAGACGGCGTCCTTACATATGTACACCGCCTTCCACCCGTATGGACGGCACAATAAATGGTGTCCACGCGTATGGACAGCGAAACAACACCACGCACACATGTACACATGGACGTTCGCGTAAGTGCAAAAGGTAAAAATGTGAACGTTGCAGGGGAAGGCAGGGAGGGAGGGAGGACTTGCCAGATAACATTTTTTCTTACTATAACTGACTGGAGGTTGTGCTCCAGCATCTCCATCGTTTTATTAGCCGTCCCGGTGCGGAGTTGCTCGGCACTCACGAGCTCATCCACCATGGACATGTGGTGGGATAACATCCTCTCCACGGGGTAAACGTCCCCCTTCTCTGGGAGGTGCACCACAAACTCCACGTACAGCTCGTAGGTATCCCTGGGCAAAAGCATCGGCTTCTCGTTTAAGGATTTCCCCGGCCCGATGGCGGCGACGGTTGCCCGACCGATGACGAGGTTGGAAAGGCCAGTTTTGGTGGCCTTGCCGGTGTCGTAACCGTCACCGATACGACCCACGTCCGCCTGGGGGGTGGCAAACACGTCAACCTGGTCCCCGACAGCCAAAGGGCCCTCCAGGTTGGGGGAGTGCTCGTCTGCCTGCGGCGCCGACCCTTCGGAGACCGTCTGTTGGGGCGCTTCCACCTGGACACCGTGGGGACGACGTATGGACTAAGTCGTTCGTACGGGCGACACACGCGTGGAAACATATAAGAAAAACAGTTAAGAACTGGCGCTCACTAGCCAAAACGTACACCCCTGTGGACAACGTGCAAACTACGTGGTTCATAAGCGTGGAAACAATCAAGCGGCACAAGTTGAAAAAGGGTTCACATAACCACGCGCCTGGACACCGTTGGACAGCGAGTGGACACCGCAGTTTACAGGCGGAAGAGCACAAAAGTTACCTTCGGTTTCTTTTCAGGGGCTTCAGGGGCTTGGGCACCAAGCGCTTTGAAGATCTCAAAGTGCTTGCCTTCGGTGAGTGGGTTCCCAGCAGCCACTGCCAGAGCCACCCGCAGGCACGCATCTGTCTCCTCCGGGGTCGGCATATCCCTGTGCCCGTACACCTTGTACCCGGCCGCTGGACCCTTGTACCGGATGTGAAACCCGTCGGGGAAGTCCTGGGTGACCTTAAATTTCCAGCGACCGGGCCCATCCGAGTTATTTTTTAAATAACTCAACCGGTTGGTGACGTATGTTTTGACCATGCGCAGGGGCACCTGCGGGTGTCGGGACTGGATATGCTTGGATATCTTGTTGTGCACGGCCACCCCGATGACGGCGACCGTCCCAGGGGGCAGCTTGCCTGTTCCATGCCAGTCGTCGATTATCTCCCGGGCGTCTTCCTTCATGTCGTTTAAAACTTGGGCGCCCGGGTCCAACACCAACCGCTCTGTATTTGCGGCCTGCGCAGCCTCTGCAGGTTTGGCTGCACCCCCCGCCCCGGCAGCCCCTGCAAACATCAGCATTTGCTGCTGCATGCTCTGCATTTGCTGCATCATTTGCTGCATCGCGGAGTTTGACCCGGTCGCCTCGACCAAGTTGGTTTGGCGACGGGTCGGTGTCGTGGAAGTGGGGGCGGGGGGTGGTGATTTTGGTTTCTGTGTGCGTTGTCTTCCGGGCTGAACTCGCAATCTGGTCATGTTGGGAACTTACGAAACAAAAAAGCGAGGAGGTTCGTTTGCTGGAGGACTGTGGGCGTTTGTATTTGGCTTACTTTTGGCGGCGATGGCATGAAAACGGTCTTCACGGGCGTGGACAGCGCTGCCTTCGTGGCGTTCATCCGTACAGTACGGGCGTCCGAACGTATGACCGTTGAGCTGGTGTATGAGACAGCGTCGTCCATGGGCGATTTTGAACATGCATGTCTCAATTTCTTTTTTCTTTTTCAAATTGGTATCAGAGTCCTCTCTGTAGGGAAACGCGGTTTTATGAATATAAGTTTTGCCGTGCAGCGGGTTTCCATCATCGTGGGTGCTTGGCCGAGTGGTCAAATGTTGGTAAGCCGAACGCGTTACACGCGAGGGTGAGGGGTTCGAATCCCCTTGGAGGCATGGGCATCCACGATACCCCTTGTGGTCTAGCGATATGAGGCGATTGCCGCCGACGACGCCGCTAGTCCACAAGGGGCGTCGTGGGTGCCCACCCACGCCTCCATGCCATTTTAAGTTTCGGTAACTCATGGAGACCGTCCGATTAAGACTGGGGGGTTCATCTGGACCGTCGATTGCACTGTCCGCTGGGAAACAATCCCACTGAGTGCCTGTTCTGGGGTAAATCGCAAGCAGCGAGAGGGCGTCTAACCCCCCTCCCGCTTAATTGTTTTTTTTGGTCCCCCCGCTCCGATTTTAGCCCTCCATCGGCCTTTTTAAGGGATTTTTTTTTTGCCATTTTTTCGCTAAGTATTTCTACCCAAGTGTCCACCGTGTGGTAAAATGTGCTGTCCGTACGCTGTCCATACGGTTTGTATGTTTTTATTTTCCATGAGGTCCAGTTTCATGTCATATGAACGGTCTGAAAAAGGCCGTCCATGGGACATGAATCATACGGACAGTCAAGGCTAACTCGGATGGACAGCGTATGGACTGCTAACTGACGTTTCCACGCGTGTGGACATTTTTCAACAAAAAGCGTACAAACACTATAAAGTCGTACGAAAACTCGTAATTCAGCGTGTGCTTTTCCTATCCATCCATGCGGACTGTTCAAAATGTGCTGATTTTTCCAACCATATGGACAGACCGTCCATGGGACATGCCCACGTGTGGAAATGTGCTTATTCATACGAAAATTCGTACGAACCCCACATGGACAGCTAACTGACGTTTCCACGCGTGTGGACAACCGCTCTCATGGACTAGAATGCTTGCGGAATCCACACGGACAACACATAGCGTCCATCCTTAATCTAACGTGTGGACCACGAGTTTACAACCTTGACGTAAGTGTCGGTGCATTCGCGCAGATGTGACATGGAACGTATGAACACCGTTGTCCATACGCTGGAAACCTAAGCCTAGCGTACGAACGCCGTACGTACGACGCACGGACGACCAAAGATGCCATTTTGTCCCTGCGTTGAATGCAATGGTGAAAGGTGGTTATCCAGTAAGCAAACTCTCCGGCACGTGCGTGCCAATGGACTTTATGGTGATCGATCGCCGTCACCAGAGCGACAACAAGATGAACATAGTGAGGAGGAGGAATTCCCAGAAGATGTTGCCATCCACGAGGCAGCAGATGCGACGATCAAAAAAATCAATCGGCTCTTCTTGGGACCTCAAGAGGACCCAAGCGCAGAGGTAGGTCTTCCTTATCAGCTAAGTCAGCAATTCATCAGCATTCATCACATTCATGCCTTCTTTGAGGATGTGTGTGTGTGTGTGTGTTTGTGTGCGCAGGAAAGTCTAGAAAACGTCCAAGCGTCCGCTGACGTTGTGGCGAACAATTTCGTGTTGGATCTTCTCGTCTCCCACAACCACCACAACAGCTCGCAGGCCTACTTCGATGCGATTCTGAACATTCTGCGTGTTCACTACGTCGACAAAGTAGCCGATAGTGCACATACTCACATCGCAGAGGTTCCATCTACCTATGCACAAGTATTGCAGAAGTGGAAGGAGATGTTCAAGGGATACAACGAAGTGGACGTTTGCCCCGAGTGCTCCGAATTCTTTCAGGACGAGCACGCCAACCGCGACAAGTGTCCGAAATGCCTGGAACCGAGATACGAGGACGGAAAGACGGTGAAGGGGGTATACATTCCTGGTCGAGCTCGCTGTATTTTTCGATGGTGGCCGCTCGAAACGCTGTTCACCGTATTCTTCCTGACGCCGGAGTTAGCCATGCTAGCGCGTACGTGGTGGAAAGAAGGCATGTTGGACAAAGACCCCCGAGCGGAGGTACATGGTATACTGGGTGAGTTTACTCCGAAATTTCAATCCGTGACTGTGTACACCGCATGGACGTAAGGACTGTACATCGTCCGTGGGTACGATTAGCATCGTCCACCCGTGTGGACGAAGCAAGTGCGGAATTCGTATGTCGTATTTCCCACTGCTCGTGCAAACTCGTCCATGTAGGTGAACACCATATGGATGGTAAATACGTACGCCGTCCGTACGCACGGACGTCGTTATCCACTCGTGTGAACAGTTTAATTGCGGAAATCTTAGGTGCCATTTCCCAGAGCTCGTGCAAACCTGTCCATGAGTGTGAACACCGTATGGACAATTCGTTCGCTCGTCGTCCGTACGTGTGTACTTAGTTATCCACCCGTGTGGACAGTTAGTGTAAGGAATTCTCATGTATCGTTTCCCAATGCTCGTGCAGACTCGCCAGGATTTCTCAACTTCGTTCGCAACAAGTGGGACGTCTTTAAAGACCCGAGGAACATTGCCATCATGGCGTGTGCGGATGGCGTCCAATCCTTCAACGACGGCATACGCACGGTGACTCCGCTGTGTTTTACGATTGTCAATTTCCCAGGAGAAATTCGCTGCAAACGAGAATACGTGATGACTTGGGGAATCTGGGATGGAAAACCGAAAGTCAGCAGCAAGTTCTACGACATGTTCACCTTGGAGGTTAACAGACTGACTATCGGCGTACGCATGTTCGATGTGATTACCAACACGGTTTTCACGTTCAAGCTCGTGCTGTACAAAGTGCTCGAAGACTACGTTGGCTTGAGCGACGCAGCGAGACGATTGGGAGCTAATTCGTACTTAGGTTGCCTAAGATGCTGGATACGGGGTACTGAGAAATCTACATCTGGTCTAACGAAAATCATATATTCCTCACTACACCAAGGACTGCAACCAGGTAAACGCATGACCCCTTCGTTTGTCCCCTTTCCTTCTTCGGCTGTACGTGTGCCCACCGTGTGGACACCCCACGGACAGCTCGTGGATTTTTAGCTTACATTATGTGTTAAAGAACACCCTGTTCGGGCTAGTGGATACCGGCGTCCATACGCGTGGACGACGGAACCATATGTCATCCGTACGCGTGATTCACCGTCTAAGCGTGTTGTGTTGATTTTCTCCGCCGGCATTGAGCAGGTGAATCAATTCCTCTTCGCACCAACAGCGAAGTCCGCGAAACCCAACAGCTCCACGCCAAGATGATCAGAGAGGGACGAGTGCCTAAATCAATCATCGAGGAATTCATGAAGCAGAGCGGGGTCAAGGAACCATGCCCGATGTCAATCATTCCTGATTTTGACGTTGTAAAAGACTACCTTCTCGACTTGATGCACATCTTGTACAACCTGATTCACGGCGTCCACTGCGTGATTTTTGGTGATGGTTGGGGACCGAACACACGCAACTATGCGCGAAAGACGAAGGTCCATCGATCGTGGGTTATCGCACCCCCACCCAGAAATGTAAACGATCGAAGATCTGCTGCGAAGCGACTGGCAGGTAAGCTGGTAGGTCGTTTGCGAGTTTCTGCTGTTCCATACGGGTGGACACCTTGTTCCGTCCGGACGGACGTCCTATGCCACCGTTCGGACGACGTATGGACCCTCCACTGTATGCCTAACAATGTAAATTCTTCGCAGACAAACCATCACCGTGGGGACTGTCACCGATCGCAAAGACCGGTGCAATCAAGTGGGTACGAAGTCTGAAGCTCCCGACAAATATGGGACCTCTACCTAAGAAACTTTTGCAGGAGAAGTACAACAGCCCGAATAAGGTGCGGAAGATGAAGGCCGCGGAGCTGGTGGTATCCCTCACTTCTGGGATACTGGGCGTTATTGCATCCTGGCAAAATGCTGACGGGCAAGTTCTCCGTCCACAATACGCGAAGTTCGTCGGCGAATTTGCGGTGGTGGTTCGAGAATTAACCGCCCCCTCAATTGATCCAGAGGTACGTTAATTAGCCTAATCCACGTGTGCTTCGGTGTGGACACCGTACGGACGCCGCACGGACGACGTATGAAGTCGTTGTCCATCCGGGTGTTCCTCCAGTATTCACACCTGTCATGTCCCGGTTCGAGATTAAGGTTGCCTCTCATTTTGCCTTTCAGGAAATGAACAAGCTGCAGAGCCGAGTCATGAAGTTGAGAGATGAGATGGAGCGGAACAACTCCCCTGAGGCGTTGGTGATTATGTCGCATCTTCTCGTGCACATTGTCGACCAGCTGAAGGACAACGGCCCTGCACGGGAAATCTGGATGTATGTCTTCGAAGACTATTTCGGGTTGTTGAAGCTGTCCATCAAGACCCGCTCACAACCAGTCGCCAGCATGATGAAAGGATTGGAGTTGCGGCGAACGGTTTCCATGGTTGCGGGCATCAAGCAGATGCATCGAATTGGTCGAGCTCCGCATTATCGACCTCCTGCAAAGCAGAACATCTTTACAACAAAATCAAGCACTGTGCGGCCATCCGCTGGTGAGCACATCCATAAGTATTATGTGTACCATGCATGTCAGTCTGTCCATGCGTGTGGATGCTTTGTAAGTACGTTTGCACGTAGTTGTTCACACGCGTGGACAACGATCCATACGCACGGACAGTACTTTACTATTGTCCGTTTGATCAATAGCACTTGTCCAAGCGCGTGGACGAAGGGCCTTCCGTGCGGACGACGCCGCCCACACGTGTGGAATACCTGTCCGTACGCACGGATAGGTTTTCACTATTGTCCGTTTTTTCTCTCTTCAGTCTTCTTGTGAGACAACTAATTCACTTGCGCGGCGTCAATCGCAACAGATGACAGGGAAAAGATTCAAGTTTATCTTCGTACCGAGTTCCCCGAGTACGACATTCTGTGCAAAAATTTCGACGACAGACTCGCCTTATTCAACAGGTACCAACTCATATGCGTGTCTGTAAATTGTGCAAATGCCATGTGGATGGCGTATGGACGGCGTACGGCCACCGTATGACAACGTACGGAACACTGAGTCCACCCGTGTGTACCTTGCGAATGCAGGAACGCTCTGCAACGGAATCGTCGCAACCGACGGGCGGGTCGTCGAAGGCCGATGACGAATGACGTGGTTCCGGTGTTTCTACAACCAGACACGTGGCGGAGGTGCCCAACAACTTTGCAGATTCAGCCTTTCACCGAGGAGGAGCAGGCCTTCGCCTTAGCCGGCATCGCCCCGTGGACGGAGTATCCTAGCATCAAGATCGGGCGTGAAGATTTCCGAGTGCACGACAGCGACATTGGTTTGAAGAGCTGTCAACGGTATTTCAAGAGCATCTTTCGAACTCCGGGAGTGCCAACTCAAGCCCAACTTCTTACAGGCGAGATACCGGACGATGACGTTGAAGATAGGTATGGGGAAATCATGAAGATTGTCAAGCTTGACCTTCCCGGTCACGAGATCTTTCTGTTGAAGGCCCGTTGGTACCCAAAGGCGGCTGCGCTTGCGGACGACATCAGCAAGAACATTTACCTGCGCAAAGACATGCCATGGGACGTGTCTCAGCCATTCGTTCGCGCAAACAGCATTGAGAATCAAGTGGTAATTCAGGATGTTCCTTTCATGCCGGCTTGGCTTGCCCGGTTCAAAGGAAATGCTGTCCCTTTGGCCATTCGACGACGAACTGATTGCTTGCAAGTTGTGTTGGATCGCAAGGCGGATTTCTTCCGTGAACTCGATGGTAACAGTAGTAGCGAGGATGACAGTAGTAGCTCATCTGATTCAGATGATTGCGGATGATACACGATGTAATATATATGTAAATAAACCGTATGTAGGCGGATACCTGTATTCACACGCATGATTCCGCTAATCCATGCGGGTAAACTCTTATCCACACGCGCGGATGTATGTGTCCACACGCGTGTTTCAACAAACTCCAATTTCGACGTCCATACGTATGGATTGGCGAATTCCGATCGTCCATACGTCTGTCCACACGGCGTCCGTACGCATGGGTTCGATCGGTGACACGCCTCCATGGTGCCCACATGGCTGATGAAGGGGCAGGAAATGCTCGGGCACACCCAGGCCCGGGTGCAATGGCTGTCCACACGTGCGGACAAGCGCAAACGAGTGGCGCAGCACGGGTCTCACACTGTCCATACGTCCGTCCACACGTCGTCCGTACGCGTCCGTACGGTCCAGGGACACGTCCCCATGGTGCCCATGTGGCTGATGAAGGGGCAGGAAATGCTCGGGTACACCCAGGCCCGGGTGCAATGGCTGTCCACACGTGCGGACAAGCACAAAAGAGTGGCACGGCACGGGCCTCACACTGTCCATACGCCCGTCCACACGTCGTCCGTACGCATGGGTTCGTCCAGGGACACGTCCACATGGTGTCCATATGGCTGAGGAAGGGGCAAGCAGTGCTCGGGTACACCCAGGCCCGGGTGCAATGGCTGTCCACACGTGCGGACAAGCGCAAAAGACTGGCACGGCACGGGCCTCACACTGTCCATACGCCCGTCCACACGTCGTCCGTACGCGTCGGTACCGTCCAGGGACACGTCCCCATGGTGTCCATATGGCTGAGGAGGGGTAGAAGCGGCATTCCTCGCTGTCCGCACGTGTGGACAGCAATTTCCAACGGTTCATGCGTATGGACGGCACCTATCCATACGGTCGGGCAGTGTACGGAGCGTCCACACGCGTAATAAAATCAGGTAAACTAGCATACGTCGTCCACACGGGAGCACACGTATGGACGACGTGTGGATTTATCGTATGGACACCGTATGAACATCACTTTTGCAAATTAGACATTTTCACACGTGTGGATTTTGCAAAAAAAGCGTCCATACGGCGTCCATCTGCAATCCACGCGTCGTTCATCTGAATTTCCACGCGTGTGGACAGGCCAATAATTTGTAGGGTTTCAGGGCAATAAGAAGAAACACAGATCAGGGGACCCATCCGACTGGATGTGGTCCAACAGCCAGTACAGTGCCTGGGCTACTACTCATGGGTCTCCTACGGCTACGGCCAAGCTGGAGACTCCGGCCTTTGATATCTCCATGTTCGGCGACTCTCTCCCAGTCGGAGAGGGCAATAATCACCCTGCTCTGCAGCACTATCACAGTCAGAACAGTGTCTTCTCCATCCAGTGGACTGGTCATTACTTCTATGCTAATCCGCCATTCTCTGTATCTACTCTGGACCGCCTTTTCACTAAAGGCAATGCTGACTTTCCCCTGGACCCTCATAATACTGTATATTTCTGGATAGTTCCCTATATGCCATCCCACCGGGTCTGGCATAAGACCTGTACTGTGGAGGTATTACATATCTGGCCTACTGGTACTACGGGGTTATTCAGCTACCTTGAGCGACACACGTACACCTCTACACACCCTCTCACCCCAGCTGGTTTTGACGGTGGACCTGGTCGGGTCTTCATCGATGGCACACCCTTTCCCATCTGCATCCTCTGCCGAGACCGCCATACCCCGATCAGGGTCAGTCCTCCTCTTGAGCTGCATGATGCTCTCGGGCATGCTTCGATGACCCGTATCCTCCGTCTCTATGACATGCCAGGGGTAGACTTGGGCAGACCACAGTGTTCCAGAGCAGCTCTTGCTTCACTTACAGCTTGCTCTCAGTGGTGTGCAGTCTGTGCTATGACGGGCCTCAAACAGAAACCAGCCCCGAGCAGAGACCAACTCCGTACCAGTCAGCAGCAGCCAGCCCGGAAATGGGCCTCAGACATGACAGGCCCCATCTCACCCATTGGCTACAATGGACACAGATACCGTATCCACTTCATTGACATCTCCACCAGATACCTATTTGTGTTCACCGTTGCCTCTAAGGCAGACTACTATGTATGTCTCCTCAGATTCATTGCCTATACCAGATCCCTCTCCTACGGCATTGATGAGCTATTCCTGTCCACCTCTACAGTCTCAGACTCCGAGATGGTGCTGAGGACTGATTGTGCACCTGAGATGGCAGATGCCAAATGCCGGGCAGCTTATCAGCAGCATGGCATTATCCACCAGACCTCTTCTCCCACAGTCCATACGGACAATCCCTATGCGGAGAATGTCACTGGCATCCTGTCCCGTATGATCCGGTCCATCCTTACAGCTTCTGGACTCGACCTCAGCTACTGGCCGCTTGCGGCGAAGCATGGTGCCTTGTTCTGGTCCATTACACCACACAAGGAAGTGGTGACTACTCCTATCCACACTATGACAGGTCATCACTTTCAGTACCGTCGTCTCCGTGCATTTGGTGCACACTGCTATGTGGTTATGGACAGTCAGCAGAGGAACAGCAGACAGCCAGGCATCTCATCAAAACTTCAGCACAGATCATGGGCAGGCCGTATGTATGGTTGGTATCTCTATGGGCTCTAATGCCTACAAAATCCTAGATACCTCCGACGGCACAGTACATCTTGTGGGCAAGCCACACTGGATACCTACTTATGAGCACCTAGGCAGATCTATGTCAGCATTCCCAGACACTATGGCAGCTGACAGAGAGGTTGATGCTACCTTTATCAGGCCATCTCCCTTCTCAGAGACACTCGACTGTACCTATGCCAGCATCATCGGGATCAGCTCATACTACTGCACTTCCGACCGACAGTCTTACGGCTGTGTGCTTCTCTCTGTTCCGTCGAGGGACAATACCTGGACTGACGTGGTACATTATGTCAAGTCCACACCCGACGGTACACACTACAGACACCTGCTGGTGTATGTCGCACACTATAGGAAGACCGTCTCGGTCAATGAGCACTATCCGATCTGGACAATTGTCAGAGCCCGAGAGAGCCGCAGGCACCCATCATATGGCGCTATCATTATCTCCACCGATAGAGGCAGCAGCACACCTTATGGTGTAATATTTGAGCCTACTCCCGAGTCTACCTATGGTTGGCATATGGACCTTCCTGCTACCCTCGTCACCTTTCCGTCCACCCATGCTGCCGCCTTCCTTCCCTTCTCCGATGATCCCAGCAGAGATGTCCGCCCCGATTACATTCCACAGCAGTACACCTCAGCTGACAGCTTCATCAGATCAGGACCCAGAGAGTTGGTGGTGCACATGTTCAATATTTCTGCACCCCAGCTCAAACCAGTCCATGGTGTCAAGCAGGCACTTTCCACCCCAAAAGCAGTTCAGTGGCAGGAAGCTATGGATGCCGAAGTGGCTGGTCTGGCCGCCGACAATAAAATGGTCCCGGGGCACCTTCCCTCGGGTACCAAAGGCCTGACCACTCTCTTTGTGTTCTCCAGACCCTTCAAACCAGACCCCTCAGCACCATCTGGCACATGGAAGATCTTCAAAACCAGACTGTGTGCTAATGGTAAGCAGACATACGGCTACCTTCCGTGGGAGACCACCTGTACCACACCTCAGCTTTATGCCTTCAGACTGGCCTTCATCTTCGGCAGCATCTTCAGTCTGAAGATGAGCCACTTCGATGTCTCCCAGGCCTTTATGAATGCTAAGCTGGATGTTCCAGTATGGGTATCATTTCCGGCTGGTTACACCTATCAGGGGTTCGGTGGTGCTTTACTGCACTATGCACTGTGTGGCCTTAAGGTGGCTGGTGCTTCCTGGCAGAGACTGGTTAAGATATTCATGCTCAGCTTTATGTTCGGCGAGGTGGCATTCAGGCAGTCCTCTCACGATGACTGTATATATTTCATCTACACTGATTTGGTCAAGGCCATGTGTGTTGTCTATGTGGATGACTTCATTCTGGTCGCCAGTACCAGTGTCAACAACGGAGCCAGACCGTCTCCGTCGGAGCCTGGTATTCGCTGGTTCCATCAGAGACGGAGGCCACGGCTACGCGGCTCCGTTGGATACGGAGCAGATCGGAGCCTGAATTTTGAGGCTCCCCCGGAGACGGAGGCTGCGAGCCCGCGGCTCCGACGGAGTCGGGACACGTCGGAGCCTGATATCTGCAGCTCCATCGGAGACGGAGCCTGCGCGCCCACGGCTCCGACGGAGACGGGAAGTGTCGGATCCTGAATTTCGAGGCTCCATCGGAGCCGGAGCCTGGCAAAAGTCGTGGACCGGTGGTCGGAGACGGGTCGGTCCCGTTGTTAACATTGTTAACACTGGAACATTTGTTCTCGACGGGGACGGGTCACATCGGAGCCGGATAGTTTCAAGCTTTATTGCGGACGGAGGCTGCGCGCCCGCGGCTCCGACGGAGACGGGACACGTCGGGGCCTCATATTTGAGGCTCCATCGGAGACGGAGCCTGCGTGCCCGCGGCTCCGACGGAGACGGGAAGTGTCGGAGCCTGAATTTTGAGGCTCCATCGGAGACGGAGGCTGTGTGTCCGTGGCTCCGATGGAGACGGGACACGCCGGAGCCTGAATTTTGAAGCTCCATCGGAGCCAGAGCCTGGCTAAAATCGAAACCCGGCGATCGGAGACGGGTTGACGCTGGCTCCGTTGTTGACACTGGCCAGTACAGAGCTTGAGGATGCCTTTTGGGCAGCATTCAGAGCCAGGTTTCTGGCTAAGCATCTCGGAGAGGTCACCTCAGTTCTCCAGATGCGGGTCAGGCAGGATCAGCTTGGTATCTACCTTTGCCAGTCCAGGCAGATCAAGGACTTGATGGCCAACAACAACATCACAGCTCACTCCTACAGGACTCCTATGGACCCGAAGCTCATCATCAAGAAACCAGCAGATCCAGACCTGTCCCTTGTCCCCAACTACAGATCTATCCTCGGCTCACTGCTATGGCTGGCCCGTGGCTCACGACCTGATTGCTACTATCCTGTAATCTATCTGGCTCAGT
>LGRX02001354.1:0-46472 GCA_001247695.2 Cymbomonas tetramitiformis
CCAAAAAGCCCGTTCCATACGCCGCGTGAGCAAACCTTCATACAGAGTGACCATATGCGGTCAAAATCGCTCCGAAATACCTTACCCGACCCTGGAATCCGTCACGCACCTCCCCGATATTGGGACTTCGCCCGCTGTGAGCGAAAAGCCGCCCACACCGACCGCACTTAGTCGCCTGAGAGCCCAAAGAGCCCGTTCCGTTCGCCGCGTGAGTGTTAGAGATCGCGAGCAGTCATCAGATGTTGGTACGTCATCGAAGCCGCCGAATTATGTATTAATATTGAATATTAAGTAACAACATCACCACCAAGGACACGTATCGTTTACCTCCACATGACACCCTGCTAGAGTAAATGAAAGGAGCTAAATGGTTCTCTCGTTTCGACTTCAACCAGTTCTTCAACCAGATTCCCATTCATCCTGACGATATCCACAAGACGGCCATCCGCACGAGATATCGCTCGTATGAGTGGACGGTCATGCCATTTGGGCTGACCAATGCTCCAGCCACCGCATTACGTCTGGGCAACCGGGATTTCTTTGTCTTCATCGAAAACTTCCTAGTTATCTTCATGGACGACACCATTGTGCACAGCCCCGATCTGGGCACACATTATCGTCAAGTCCGCAAACGTTCCTGCTTCGATGCAGGGAATACCGATTCTTCATCCGCCCTTCTAAGATTGAGCTGTTCGACGTTCGGTCCATCGACTTCATTGGACATCATATTTCTGAGCATGGCATCTCCATAATTGCTGATAGTGTCAAGGCAGTTCAGCGCATTCAATCTCCAGTCGAATTTGGTCCAACCGTCGGCAAGCAGCCTCTACGCCGTAACCTATTGCAAAAGATGGCAAGTCTAGTCTTCGGTCCTTTCTGGGCATGGTTGGTCAGTTTCGCAGATACATCAAGAAGTTCTCCAAACTTGCAGAACCTCTCAATCGACTACTCAAAGACAACGCAGAGTTCCAATGGGAAACTGAGCAGCAGCAGGCCTTCGACAACCTGAAGCAGGCTATCTGCAGTGCTCCAGTTTTACAAATTTACCCACCAGCGGCTGGAGTCTATTCTGGAAGTTGATGGATCTGGTACTCATGTGGGTCAAGTCATCTTACATAATCAGGGTCAAGGTTGGAAACCTTATGCACCTTATACCACAGCGTCTCTCTTTCGGACACACAGAAACGCTGGCCCATTCCAGAGATCGAACTCTTCGCTATCGTCGAGGGTTTCCGATTATTCCGCCACATCTTGCTTGGTGCACCTGAAACACTGGTTCGATCTGATCACCAGCCTTTGGTCTACTTCCAATCCAAGACGACACTCAGTCCAAAGCAAGCTAGATGGCTGGATGAGCTCTCCGAATATAACTTCAGGATTGAGCATATCTCTGGGGAGAAGAACAAAACAGCTGATGCACTCACTCGCATTTCTGCTTTGTTTCGGCTCACTAACATTACCAATGCCGCACTCGACTTTTCCGATTCGTTCCTGGCGCTCATTTCATCATCATCAGCCAGTGATATCTCCGATATTATTTCCTCACAATATAGGCGGGATCCCTTCGCTGCTATCTTATCTCGTCTGTCAACGTCTTCCATTTCTGAGGCTTCGGTCATTTAGGGGTTGATATACCGTAAGTCGTTTACGGCAGGCAGCTCTATATTCCCCCTACACATCAGAGTGGCAATGATGACGGCGAGATCTCACAGCTTCGCCATACTTTACTTCACGGTGCCACTCCGCAACGGTTTTAACAGTAATGGGAAGGTACGCACATTACATACCTTCTTTTCATGAGTATTATTGGCCTGGAATTACAAGCTGCGGCTACGGCCTACATTCCAGGGACATCTTTGTTTGTCAACGTCAAAGTCGAGAAGACATAAACATTATGGTCAGCGGCACGTACCATACTCTACTCTATGACCTTTGGTTTGCCAGTATCAATGGATTGGATCCCACCCAGCTTTACCTATTACGTCGGATGGTCACATGAGTTCTATTCTGGTGTTTGACCATGCGTTCCCTCACACACAGGGTTCATCTCCTCAGTCCATTTCGCATGACTGGTCTTTGAGCGTACGGCATCGATCCGTGTCTGATGTCGCCCATATTTGAAAAGAGAAACAGGGATTGTGGGCCAGCCAGCCGTACTCATCAGGTTGGGTACCCCCCGCCAGCGTCAGCGCCATAAGAAAACTCGAAGAATAGTAAGCCATTTCCTTTCAATTAGCCAGCTATTTTCTTAAATTTTCATTGATAAACGCTTAAAACGGCAATAATTTCAGGAAAAATCGCCTGCGGCGCCAGCACCAAGGTTTCTTATTTCGGGAATTTTCTTAGCCGAAAAAGGCAGCCAGCCGTACTCATCGAGTTGGGTACCCCCCCCCGCCCCAAACGCTGGCTGCTTTCTTAACGTCGGGTTTCCTTAAAAGCGAGTGATTACTGTACATGGCAAGCGTGTTCAAACTCCATGGCCTACCCCGCAAAGTCATCACTGACAGAGATCCTCGATTCACTGCTCTCTTTTGGAGGACCTTATGGAAATCCACTGGGACAAAACTCAGCATGACATCGGCCTGCGTTCAGTGGTACTCATTCAGTTTCTGATATAATTACAGATCGCGATTCGGCAGCTTCGATGACGTACCAACATCTGATGACTGCTCGCGATGTCTAAAAGTGAGCAAACATTCCTACAGAGTGACCATATGTGTCAAAGACGCTCCGAAATACCTTACCCGACCCTGGAATCCGCCACACACCTCCCCGATATTGGGACTTCGCCCGCTGTGAGCGGAAAGCCGCCCACATCGCACTTATTAGTCGCCTGGGAAGCCCAAAAAGCCCGTTCCATACGCCGCGTGAGCAAACATTCCTACAGAGTGACCATATATGTCAAAGGCGCTCCGAAATACCTTACCCGACCCTGGAATCCGCCACACACCTCCCCGATATTGGGACTTCGCCCGCTGTGAGCGAAAAGCCGCCCACACCGCACTTGGTCGTCTGGGAAGCCAAAAAGCCCGTTCCATACGCCGCGTGAGCAAACCTTCATACAGAGTGACCATAATCATGTGTCAAAAGCGCTCCGAAATACCTTACCTGACCCTGGAATCCGCCACACACCTCCCCCGCCGATATTGGGACTTCGCCTGCTGTGAGCGAATCAAAAGCCGCCCACACCGCACTTAGTCTGTACTAGGGTGCATGTATCGCGAGTCAGTACGAGAGACAGACGTGTCAGAGTGACGAGTGACAACATTGATGACAGTCACCAGTATGACCGAGAGGTATGACGAGGGTGACTGCCATAATGTGACTTTTGAACATCTGATGTGACTTTTGAATATCTGCACCCACAGCAGATCAGGTTGAGAGAATTTGTGGGAAACCAATCCAGAAATGGTGGGAAACCATTCAGTATTCAAACAGCCGAACAGAACTGGAGGGAAACAGGAGAGCCTCAGTTCTTGCCACATCATCAGACCTATGATTATTTAGGAAATCAGACCAGGGATGATTGGCAGTTGCAGTCCAAGGGCTGTATGACAAGACAGGACATCGGACTGCTGTACATGAAGTGACTGAGCATATGACTATCGAATCCGAGGTGAGCCGAGGGAATTCGAGTCGACATGTTACTACTTAAAGAGCTGAGCAAGCTCTCATGTCAGTTTTTGAATTAGATACAATCTGCACCAACCTGTGCTCAGGAACTCCGAAGTACTTTAACCGACATACCGATATCCGACAATATCCTTGTGATCTAGTATCATCCGAAATGCTTTACCTGCATTATTTTTCCCTGTGAGTGTCTACTTAGATACACCGGAGACCACATCCCCGTTGGCCATCCAGCCATACTACGGTGTACTACGCGGATTCGACGGATGACACATTTTCCGGTGCGAATGACGACACAGACCGTTTCCAAATATTAAACTGGCTCAAAAAACTATGTCGGTGGCTTCAGATGGGCCAAGATGGTGAAAAATAGTATTTTCGGGCGCAAAATAGACTGTTTTTTTGCTTGTCCCATCCTGTCCCACCTTGTCCCACCTGCCTTATAGTGGTCTTCCCCTTAGCGGACGGGGAAACCGAGTTCGCAGGCACATAGGACATGGCAAGGACATGAGAGAATAGCCCTCACTTGCCCGCATAGGAGCACCAGGAGAGTCGATGAAAATTTTGACACTACCAGAAGTTTGACTAGGTAAATCCCGCGATCAATGGCGCACTTTATGGGTTCCTTGTCCTCTTGTTCAAGGTGAGTCTCACAGTGCGGTTGCTTGTAACTTTCAGAGGTAGTCTTCACGCACTGTGCCACACATTCGTGTGCGGTTTGCGGTATCTTTGCATCCAGATTCCGTTTAATCTTTTTCTCAGATACTTCGTTTATATTATTCACTGCATTAGACCCGCTACCAGCTCGCATCAAATAATGGTTTTGTTGCTATCTTGGCAGGAACGTCGACTATCCACGATTCCGCTGCTATCATTGGCGAAAGAAACACGCTATTTGAGGTGCGATCTGATATTATAATTGCTAATGTAATGTATACTTGTGTCGTTGGAATACTTGCCCATATCCTTGCATACGTTGTTCTAGTGTCCATTAACTGTGCAACGTGTTGTCGCAGGAACCAAGACTGCCTATTCTACGAAGGGTGGGTATACCCACCGTAAGAGGTGCTTACGGTGGGTATACCCGCCCGAAGGGTATTAACAATTCCCGCTGATTGGCTGCGAATCACGGCATGTCACCAGTGGCCAACTTGTTCTAGACACTCCAATAAACCTCTATGGAGCCTCCACATGCGCCAGAAATGGCTTATCGGTGAGAAAAAGCGAAACCCAAACTCAGAAAACCTAAAAACAATGAGCTTCAATGAGCTTTTGGTAGGTCGCACGCTGCTCGTGCCCGCCGGGGCTTGTGGAAGGGAATGTGCTATTCAAAAAATTTAAGATATTTGCGAGGACCCCTAACAGCACCCTCTCGAAACGGTGGTGACGTCATATGACGCGGCGAAGCCCTCGGGAAAACGATACGGGATCACGTTCGAATTGGATGGAGATAACCCTGAGAAGGGCGAGGACTTTGTTCTTGAATATTTGGTGGGGGATCCGCCCCAAACGCCCTCCTCTGACGTGACCGCTCGTCCTTCTACAAACCCCGCGAGTCGAGCTTTAGTCTAAGTCGAGAACCAGGACCCAGTTGAGAGAGCCCGGCCTCGAGGTAATCACCAAGGAATGCAGCGCCGTAGTTTAGGAAATAACGGTGGTGCACCTGTAATACAGCAGTGTGAATATCATCTTTTTGGTGTGCATGCTACCTGATTTTGAACGTGCGATATGTGGAGGTCCGCGAGGCGGCAGCTCATGTGTACCCCAAGGTACGTCGGTCATATACCAAAATCAAAGTAAATAACGAAAAAAATAAGTATCTCGATATTATACCTAGCTCCAGCAGTCTACAAATAACGTTAATCGTGTATACCCACCGTAAGGGATAATTCCTACCCACCGTACTTTCTCCAACTTCAAGGGTGTGACATTTGGCCAAAACTTATCGGAGTCGTGCAAATTAAGTTTTCCAGCCTTTAATCAACCTCTTGGGACACAGAAAATTCATAGGTTTGACCCCCGCAGCCTACTTGCGCGGTCGGTACAAGCATGCAAAGTTTCGAATTACGGTGGGTATACCCACCGTAATATTTTTAGAATAGGCAAGACTGCTTCTAGGATACGACACTGCCTATATTTGGGCATCTCAAGCCTTGAATTTATGGCTCGCAAGTACTTTGAAGACGCCCTCCCTTTTGAGGATGCTAGAGCCATAGTCAGGGCTCTTGGGTTGCGGACTCAAGCAGATTGGCTGCGGTGGAGCGCATCTGGTGCCCGTCCAAACAACATTCCCGGGTGTCCGCACATGGCTCCGCCACGTGGATATGGTGGTATCGGCTGGAAGGGTCTGCGTGATTGGTTGGGGATGGAATCGCAGGAGCACAACAGTGCTCTTGCTATTCGCAACGATAGTGAGGTGACTCGCAATCTCGCCACAGTCTCGGAGACGGCATCGCCACCACACAGCAGTGCTATCGCTATTTGCGAAGATAGTGAGATCGCAAATCATCTTGCCACAAGGCGGGAGAAAGAGCGGCTTCGAAAACAAAAACAGCGTGAAGCCAAAAAACGGAAAGCTGTGTGTGAACGGCCTTCCGAAATGGCGGCACCAATGGCGACCACACTCACACCACACATCACTGAGCCGCCAAGCCCTGCCATCGCACCCACTCCGAGCACTGGTGCCACTCCGAACAATGCCACCCACGAGTCACTTGGTAGCACTGCTACCTGGAAGCATGCAAAAGGACGATTAGAAAGAGCAGCGGCGGGGGATGAACGAGCTGAGGACGCGTTAGTAATCCGGCGGGATAATCAACAAGCCCTTAGAGATAGAAGGAAACGTGCCCACGAAGATGAAGTGGAGTTGGAAGCATGTATGGCCAGCTCCAATACTGTGCGAACTCTTTCGTATGAAAGTGTTTCAAATAGTAGGAGGTCCACACGTACCAAGCCTATGAAGATCACCGGTCAGGATGTACCAGATGTACCAGAGCGCACAGCACGTGAACAAGTCAGAGCTCTCGCAATGGACATAGCCAAGAAAGGGAAGAACTCTCCAACCAAGATGGGGAACTTGCTCGAGGGCGTGCTGAAGCACCCGTTGATAGCTCCAGCTAAGGTGATGCTGCTTCCCTACCTTGAAAAATGCATAAACCCTAAATGAGTGCCAGTCCCTTGATGCCCTTATGTGTTGAGCGAGAGTCTCGATATGTGTGACCGGCTGCACACATTCAACATCGGCATGGGACCATGAGCTCACAACACTTTTCAGAAGTGGATTCTCATATCGGACGCTCCTGTGGCGGCCATTTAGGGTAGGGGGTACGGGGCGCATGTCACATGGGAGGCGAGCGCAGCATGCGGTGCTGCAGGGTTCCTGCCCCTTGCAGTGCTGAGAGGGGGTCTTGCTATGTGTAACCGGCTGCACACATTCAACATTGGCATGGGACCATGAGCTCACAGCACTTTTCAGAAGTGGATTCGCATATCGGATGCTCCTGTGGCGGCCATTTAGGGTAGGGGGTACGGGGCGCATGTCACATGGGAGGCGAGCGCAGCATGCGGTGCTGCAGGGTTCCTGCCCCTTGCAGTGCTGAGAGGGGGTCTTGCTATGTGTGACCGGCTGCACACATTCAACATTGGCATGGGACCATGAGCTCACAGCACTTTTCAGAAGTGGATTCGCATATCGGATGCTCCTGTGGCGGCCATTTAGGGTAGGGGGTACGGGGCGCATGTCACATGGGAGGCGAGCGCAGCATGCGGTGCTGCAGGGTTCCTGCCGCTTGCAGTGCTGAGAGGGGGTCTTGCGATGTGTGACCGGCTGCACACATTCAACATTGGCATCCTGGGACCATGAGCTCACAGCACTTTTCAGAAGTGGATTCGCATATCGGATGCTCCTATGGCGGCCATTTAGGGTAGGGATTCAAGCGGATACAGATCATCGTGGCTTGGTGCCGGATGGTGCGGGGGGCTTCATCAACACTGCGGTGTGCGATGACACCATGAGTGGGCCATGGCATCATTTCGCCGTGGGAGACAAGGTCCTGATCGGTTTTTGGTATCAGCCTATCCGAGGTGGAGCATGGAGCCTTTTGGACATCGAATGGTCCAAGAAGAAGGGGAAGGTTACTGAATGGATTGGCTTTCCATTCGTGGTGTGCTCAGTGGACATCATCCGGCATTGGGGATTTGCGATGACCCTAGAGTCCGCAACCCGCAGAAGTGCGAATAAGAGGAAGACCACAGAGGGCAAAACTTACACTCTGGATTTGGTTGACGAAGAAGCGATCGAAGCTAGCATTGGCATAATTTAAAGTTGAAGGGTGCGTGTTAATAGGATGACTATATTGATAGATACGCATGACCAAATCCCATCACTTTGGTATCACTTGCAAGGCATGGTATCGAAACTTTTCGACCGTATCGATAGTTTTCGATAAGTTTCGAATGAGTATCGATCGATATGAATATGTCCGATGTCAATATCAATCGATATGAATAAGTACTGTGTGAATATCAATCGATATGAATAAGTGCGATGCCGATATCAATCGATATGAATAAGTTCAATGTTGATATCAATCAATATGAATACGTGCACATTTTTTCCCACTTATCGATATATTGATATATCAATATGACCTGAATGCACACAACATTGCAAGCAAATACACAAGGCAATGAAAAAATAATAATGAATTAGACCATACAATGCTATCTAGAACTCTACAGTGTTAAGGCATGCCATCATGGAATGCTCAATTGTGCCTTCTGTAAGGCCTTTCCTTAAATCAGAATGCATGGCCCCCACCTTAGAGAAGGCGCGCTCCACACCTGCCGTGGTAGCAGGCACGGCTAGAAACTGGCGCGCCATCCTACCTACGTTCGGGAAGTCCTTGCTATGGACTTTTCGCCAGGCAAGCAAGTCACTGTCACGGGGCACATCAGGCACCTCTAAATATCTAGTAAACTCGTCCTTTTCCTCTACCCCTTCAACATACTCTACGGCATCATCTTCCTCATCCGAGTCAGCAAGATATGATGCCACGGTCACAACCGGCTTGCTAGTCTTTGCCTCTTTCTTGGATGAATTGACCTCGGCAACACCCTTGGGCTTCCAATCCATCTCGAATGCCTTACGAGCCCACTTCACGGCCTTGTCCTTGGTAAGCATGCCTGCACATGGCGCAATAAATGAACATACACAAAAACTCCAAGGCTTTCAAACAACCTAATGTGGCTGCAACAAAAGTATGCAAACCTAGCTCGGCCGTGTGAGGGAGACGTACCTCCCAGCGGCATCAAAGGGATTGAGTTGCGTACGTTTCACGGGCCCTTTGCCTTGCGCTAAACGGTCTTCCGGCCTGCTCTTGCGTGCACGTTGGCCCTGTCCGCGAGCACGACCCATGGTGGATGTAGTTGGTCTGCTGGATGAAACTTGATGTGACGGTGCGGTTGCGGCTCATATATTATGCCCCCCTATGAAGCTAGGAGGTACGTATACCAGGATCTGAATATGGGTGTTCGACCAACATAAATCCAGTATTTGGGTAATCTAAGATCGATTAATCGATCTGAGTATCGATTAATCGATATGGCCAATCGCGGAACTTTAATTTTGTATGATCGATCGATATGAATAAGTGACCTGGAGGTATCAATCGATATGAATAAGTCCCCAAGGGGTATTCGATCAATATAAATAAGTAGTCCAAGGGTATCAATCAATATTCAATATTTCGATATGTACCAAATTCATATCAATAAATAAAAATTAATCGAAATATCGATAGTATCGAAAATATTGAATATCGATACCATGCCTTGATCACTTGAGGTTATTTATACAGTATGTACCGATATGGCATATGATAGTGCCATGCGTGTCGTATCCCATCGTATTGGTATCATGGCTGCACTTTCTGAAAATTGATTTTTGCTCATTTTAATTGCAAATAACATCCAAATCTCGTCTAACCGACATCATAGATCGATTCCCCATACGTCTAAGCCCCTAGGAACATACTGATATGGCATATGATAGTGTCGTGTGATGCATCCCGACACATGGGTATTCTGTCTGCACTTTCTGAAAATTGGTTTTTGCTCATTTTCATGCGAATGGCATCCAAATCTCGTCCAATTGACATCATAGATCGATTTTTCATACTACTAAACCACTAGGAACATACTTATATGGCATATGATGGTGTCGTGTGTTGGATCCCGACACATGGGTATTCTGTCTGCACTTTCTGAAAACTGATTTTTGCTCATTTTTATGCAAATGACATCCAAATCTCGTCCAACCGACATCATAGATCGATTCCCCATACGTTTAAACCCCTCGGAACATACTTGTATGGCATATGATAGTGACGTGTGTCGGAACCCGGCACATGGGTATTCTGTCTGCACTTTCTGAAAATTGGTTTTTTCTCATTTTGATGCGAATAGCATCCAAATCTCGTCAAACTGACATCATAGATCGATTCCCCATACGTCTAAACCCCTTATACGCTATTAACATAGATTATATATGTTAACATGTTCGTTTAATTCGAGAAACCGCCGGATCACCGGATGGCCAACGGGGATGTGGTCCGGAGTGAGCTTGTTTAGTTCACACCCCGAACAACTGGTATCAGCCGTGGTCGTTTTGCGACTTCCGGTGATACAGTGTTCCGCAACACCTGTATCGAACCTGTGATAATTTAGACTTATGAACCGCCAGTGGGCGAAGAATTCGTGTTCCGAGCAACGGCAAATAAATCTTGTTCTCGTGAGAACACCACGAATCTGCATAATAATATCGACTCTGTATCCGCATAATGACGACTTCATGACTTCAAAACTTGCCTCGGGCCAGCGACTTTTTTCTCCGGCGACCTTTCCGCAGAAATCTTCGCGCGACAGTGGAATTTTAGCTTGATTTAACTAATTTTCGCCAAGGCAAGAAATAGTGTCAGCAGCTCTCCGTGCCGACAGCGACCGTACGTTAGTAATTGAACGACAGCGACTGCACCGTATTTTGGTGCGGTTTCTTCTCGTACGGCGATCTTTCCGCGCGATTTGTCTTTCAACGGCAAATTCGTGTGAAATTTGTGTCAGTCGACGACTGTTTGCACCCTTTCGCTTGCTGCCGGTTCCCGTGCGCAAGCCTGGTATCGCAAACGACGACAGTAGCGCTGTGTTTCGGAAAGAAATCAGACGGCCTTTCCGTACGTACGATTCTTTCACTGGCTGCTTTCTTCCGGTAATCGGTCACTTCTTCGTCAGCGATTGTTTCCGAAACGCGTCTACCAGTACGACACTGAATGATGATGGACAACAGCTTTAACAACGCCGGAGCATATCAGCCGGTCACCAGTACGGAGACCTCTCCACAATTAGGGCTGTTCCATTTATTGTCGCAGGGGGGGTTAGGATTTCCGTTTTTGTCCGCTGGGGTGGTGGGGTCACGTGATGGCGCTGTCCGCTGGGCAGGTGTTGTCCGCTGGGTGGGTGGGTATGGGTTGCTGACGGTAACAGTGGAGAGTGTCCGCTGGGGAGGTGGGGGTCAGAAGAAATGATGTCCGCTGGGGTGGTGGGGGGTCAAGTGCCATATCCTAACCCCCCCCCTGCGACAATAAATGGAACAGCCCTTAGTAGCGCCCTTTGTGCCAGCGGTGTCAGAATTGGGCGCCCATTTTGGGGTCCCGGCGCCGTTTGTACCGCAATCTGCTGGTGTTTCTCTGTCCCCGTACAACGGGTCTGGACAACTTACTGCGCAGCCCGGAGCTACTGTCGACGCGGGATTGATGATGACGCCGCAGCAGCAAACTTTTCACCAGCAGCAAAGTTTTCACCAGCAGCAAATGCAACAGCAGCTGGCTCAGCTGGAAGTGACAACAGGTGCATCAGCACCAATTGCAGCCGGGAGCGGTGTGGCATACGCAGGTGCCGTCTTTCCCGTTGACAGTGGGGCCCGTATCCCCGGTTCCTTTCGACCCGTTCACGCCTGCAGTTAAAGAAATCGCTGTGAAACCAACATTAATTTATTTTGAACATATTTCATTAAGCATAATATTTTATGTAAATCTAAGATCGAAAAGTTTATCTGTAATCGATGACGGAAATATTTAGTTTAGCACGTTTATCAAGGTGATTTAGCGTGTTATAAAGGTTTGTGTCATCGATGACGGAAAGCCTCGGGAGCTAGGGAAAATATAGAAGGTAGATTTGAATAAAACTATTTTTTATGTCATCGATGACAGTAATATACCTAAGTTCACATTTTACGACAAGAATCTGTGCGCAAAAAAATATCTGTCATCGATGACGGAAAGTTTTATTATACAAGAAAACTGGTAGCGAATTACGCAGTCCCCCACTCCCCCATTGTACAGTCCCCCACTCCCCCATATTTTGTAACGCTTTAAGTTTGCAAATGTGGAGCAAAGCAAGTTATTTTGTCAAACATGCGAAGTTAGAACGCAAGTAAGCCTGTCAAGCAAATAAATCAAGTAAGGCAATTTAGTTTCTTTTCATTTCTAAAATATTATTTTACTCTAATGTTGTTGTTCTCTAGTCAACTAGCACTAGTTCTTCTTCTTCTTCAGACCAACTGGTTCTGCAGGTAGGACAGGTGGCGGATGTTTCACAACTATTTAGGTATTTCTGGAAACAGTTCGTGTGGTAGAACGTTGTCTTGCACCAGCACCCAAGACCATTCGTGAACTTTTCTCCCTCTTTAATCTCTTCCTGACACACACAGCAAAGCTCTAGTTCTACTTTTGAACCAGGTAGTAACTTTTCAAGCAGTTCATTAAAAGACAGCTGCGCCATGTGTCTGCGCGGTTGGTCTCTGTGAAGAAGCTCGGCTCGATGTGTCAAACACGGAGCGTTCTGAAGAAAAGGAAACATCATTGCAAGAATCTCACTGTCATCTTCATCTTGAACGTGAGTGCGTACGCTGCGTGCAAGCTTTCTTGGGTGGATGACATTTTGTTTAACTTTAACTTCAACAAAAAACGAAATATTGTGTTCTGAATAAATAACATTTACGAGTAAGTAGCTGAACCCAGTCAGAGAGTCACTGTCACCCGCTTCAGTGAAATTTGTGTCACTGCGCGCGCGAAAAAATGTCACCTCGCGTGCGACGCTAGACGCGTCAGCGAGCTAAAATTTTCGCTAAGTCTAAAACAGTCAGAGAGTCACTGTCACCCGTTTCAGTGAAATTTGTGTCACTGCGCGCGCGAAAAAATGTCACCGCGCGTGCGACGCTAGACGCGTCAGCGAGCTAAAATTTCCGCCAAGTCTAAAACAGGGTTGTCGTAAATATTTTAAAATAGTTACTTCCAAAATAATTTTATTGACCTCTAACTTGAGAAGTAAAATACAGTTCCGTAAATATTTTTGCAACAATGGCTTCAGCTGCTGGAAGAAGGACTCCACTTGTCCAATTGTCTGACGCCAGGAAAAGTAGTACCGATGAACCTGGCACGATGAGCATCGAGGCCATTTACGCGCGGAGGTTTCTTCGGACTGAGGGACAGTTTCCTTTGAAGGACTGCTCCTTTACAGACAACCCGCGTGGGCACCCTCACAAGGGGGAGGAGTGCATGAAGCGCATTGCGGCGGTTGGGTTCGACCCCACTTGCGACATGCTCATGTACGAGACTCCTGGAAAGCAGTAAGTGTTTTTTCTTTCTCTAGTTAAGTAGTATGTTTTTATTTCTTGCGAGTCACTAAAAAAAGCTTTTGAGCAGGACAAAGTGCATGGCAATCGACGGCCATGGCAGAAACGAAGGCTTCAAGATTGCCCTTAGTAGTCATGGAGCCATTGTTGCAGGCGAACAAGTGCCTCCTGGTGACAAGCGTTCGTTTTACGCAGTGCAAAGTTCAGGTACTTCTCCTGTTCTTCGGGTTTGAACTTTATTTCTTACATGTTTACTTTATATATTTCCGTCATCGATGACGGAAATATCTTATAGGTGCAAAAATACAGGTTAGTTTAGCGGCTGTCTGCTGTTTTTGTCATCGATGACGGAAATATTTTATTGTACGCTTTCTGAGTTATGTTCTAAAGAGCAAGACGGTTCTTTTTGTTGTGAGTTTACCGTCATCGATGACGGAAACATGTTCTAGAGGCAAAAGTACAGTTTATTTTAGCCAGGGTCAGCTGTTCCTGTCATCGATGACGGAAATATTTTATTGTACGCTTTCAGAGTTATGTTCTAAAGAGCAAGAAGGTTCTTTTTGTTGTGGGTTTAACGTCATCGATGACGGAAACATGTTCCAGTGGCAAAAATACAGTTTATTTTATCCAGGGTCAGCTGTTCCTGTCATCGATGACGGAAATATTTTATTGTAGGTCTTCACATCTTTGCTTGTCGCGGTTAGTCTACGAAAAGTGTTCAACGGAACTCTTTAGCACTTTGTTACCGTTTAACATTGGTTGAGCTCTTTGTTCCTTTTTCTGTGTAAGATGTGGGCGCGAAGAGAGTTTCTTTTCTTGTAACAGCGTTTGAATCTAACTCGATGTTTCTTAACAGATATTTTCCAAGGACATTACTCCGCTTGAAATAAACTTTTTGGCTGGCTCTCGCTTGATTGGTAGCTAATGAAAAAGGTTCAAAGACGTACACGTTTTACAGCAAGTTCACGTTCTTTAAACGTCACATGCGGAACTGGCCTTCTCTTCACGGTGGCAAGAAGCCAACTGGTCCTGGGATGAAGGCTGAGCTTGGAGCAATTGACAAAGATGAGTACACCGAGTATTTTTTCAAGAAGCTAATCAACATCTACGACGTGCTGAAGTTGGACCCTCGCTTGGAGCAGTGTGTTGCAACGAACTGTCAAGCACTAGGACAGTACTCACCTTTCGGATTCGCGAGCCTCTACTCTAACGGGCAGTTGGCTAAGCTTTCTTCAGCTCAAAAGGTACAAACCACTTGTAACACTGTATATTTGTTTTAGGCAAGTTGGTTTCTTACAGTATTTCACCTTTCAGGTCAAGGTGTTTGAGGAGACTTGTCTCAACGTGGAGTACTGGAAACCTGGGAAAGATGGAGAGCGACCTCAATGGCTACCAAACAAGAAGACGCAGGACCCCTCCGTTCCTGTAATCTCATCAGCAAGGAAGTTCACAGACCACTGTACAGTTACGAAGTTACGGGAGGATGTTGAGTCTGAGGTGAAGAGCCTTTTAAAGAGGGACAAGCCGACTTACAACGAGACGAATGCGAACGCTTGGTTTGACATGCTTCGAACCGGCAGGTAAACACTTTTGAATTAAGTTCGTGGTATTTTTCACAAAACAAATCTCTAAGTACAACTAATGTTTCAGGCTGGACAACGATCTGTTCTTGTTCGACAACAAGCCTCCAGCCTCCCACACAGCTTGTAGAATGACGGAGGACGAGATTGCCAAGAAGAAGTCAATGCTGGTCGGGAAGTTCAAGAAGGCAGCTGGGTGGAAGGAGGTCAGTAAGACCGTTCTCTCACCAACTCCATCCAACGTGAGCAACTTGGTTTCTGGAACCAACGTCGAGGATGAGGCCGATGACGCTGCTGACAAGAACGGCGACGAAGATGATGCTGACAAGAACGGCGACGATGATGCTGAGATGGAACGAAGAAGCTGAATATGATTTGGAGAGTCACAATGAGCAGGAAGCAGAGTTTGAGGAAGAAGCAGAAGAGGCGCAGACACAGGATCAGCACGCAGGGCTCTGGACTCCAGAGGGTGCTACTCCAACTAAGACTCCGACAAAGTCTGACCCGACGGGCGGACTGACCCCACGGGATCCAGAGCAGCATCGAAGCATCCGTGAGATGCTGGATGTCCCCTACGAGCCTGGAAGTGTACAGCATCTTCTTGGCGGTGCGGTCCCCTCTTTCTCTTTTGAAAGATGTTTAACACTTGACATTCGTGCAATCTGACAGCTCGAGGGTAACTGTTTGTTTGACACACAGACAGGGATGAGCAAGCAGCGGTTGTGGCGTTGGTAAGACACACGGTCAAAGTCGCTACCAAAAAGTTCAAGAAGTTGCGAACGAAGCTCCAGCTTCAACATGGCAACACCTGGGCGAAGATGCCGAAGGCTGCAAAGAAACGGTTAAAAGAGTGTCACTTGGAAGTTTCGAAGGCAAAGCTTCACCGCTCTCAAATCTTCCAGTCCGTCAGGGAGGCAAGATTGAAGGAACAAGAGATGCTTGAAAGCGAAGAAGCACATGCGAAAGAGGGAACAGAATGTTCAGGAGCGAAAGACGCATCAGAAGGTGAAGAAGATTTCGTCGTTGAATGCGAAGTTAAAGTAGCTTCGGCGCAAGAGCAAGACGAGGGAGACGAGGTTGAGGATCCTCTTCGTACTGCATCTGGGAAGGAGGAGGTGCGGCTTTGTCGATCCCGCCAAGAAACATGTTGTTAGGGTAGAAGACGAGCAAGATGGGGGAGTGGGGGAGTAGTGCATTGTAAATATGTTTTTTTTACTGTATGATTTGAACAGTACCAAAAGACTTCGTCATCGATGACGAAGTGATGTGTTTTTGACTTGGATTGGTACGTTTAATGTGTCTGGGTAAACTGCCTGTCATTGATGCCGGTGACATTACTTTTCATCATTTACACGTGAAGAAATATGCAGTCACTACCATCCTCGTCATCGATGACAAGGATATTTTCTAACTCTGAAACGACCAACAAAAAACACACTGGCTCGCTGTTTTGTCATCGATGACAAGTCGTTTGTGAAAAGTAAATACAAGATTTAAACATGGTTTTCCATGCCACCTCCTACCAGAGAGTGAGCGACGCGCCTCTGCAAACTCGTGATGCCTTCAGTGTTAAGGTTTGGTGTGCATCGGAATCGTGCCAGTATCGATGTAGATGCCATTCATCGCCATGAGATGGTGCACCGACCATGCCCCGAATGCAATTTGCACCAGTGGACTTTGACAACGATGGCAAACCGCCCTGTCCGCCGCCCGCCGATGCCTCACAGGCATGATCTGATAATGGCTATGTGGCGCTTTACCCGACGAACTCGGTTTTATCTGTTTTTTGAATTGGTAGAGCCGGAACGCTATCCCGATCGCGCTGAATATGCATGGGGTGAAGCGTGGATGACTCCGCGATTAATGGTTATTCCAGTCGACGTTGTACGCCTATTGGTCTGTTGGTACCAGAATGACGAAACGACACCTTTCGACGAGTACTGTATCAGTTGCGATCGCCTTAGTTGAGCAGGTATAAAAGCTCAATACCTCTTACTTAGCCTTCATTTGCTGCTTACGCTCACCATCGTGCCACCCCAGCTTGACACTAACAACTAACAACTGACCACGCTCAGCCCAAAAGCTACCTGAATGCCTCAAGGCAAACTCGTCATGAAATGCGATTATTGTGACCTTCCTGCAAACGTTCGCATATGGTTTAATGCTGGTTCGCATCTTGTTGCGATAAATGAGCATACCGAACATTTCGCGTGTATGCGTTGTTACGAAATATTCATGTGCGAGGAAGCAATGGACGACGAAGACGGAGTATACTGGGAGCTGATAGATTAGTAGACCATTACTTTCCGGCGCCTGAAAGGCGTGGAATGAACTAATTCGAGATCGCTTGCCTGGTAGCAACTTACGTACTTTGCAATGTAATAGTAACGCTATGATATGTTGTACGACCAGCTGACTTACGGCTTTTGCGACATATATATATTGTAACACTACTAACACTAGCAAACATTCTACTTGTAATTAAACGAATAGACACCGTTCATGCAACAATACCCGTGTGATGATAGTTGTATAGCCGCTTTTTTTGACGCGGGGCTTGTGTTTATGAACACACCCAATCCAAAAAAGATATATCTCTCCGTTGATTGCTCGATGATCACTCGAACCACAATGGCAAACCGCATAATGAAGGCATACCGTACCGCATAAACGCATATCGCAACCTACGTGGCTGCCACGTGTCTGCATTACACTGCGCGTTATAATGACGTGGCAGGTCACCCGTCGTCTATAAACCGAGAATAGTAACAGAAAACACCGTCTAAAAGCATGCATACTGGTTCACCTAATATTTGAACAGCTCTAACCTTTATTCCGAAATCCAGCAATGTCTTCATAAGCTTCTCCAACAACTCGCGTTGGCACTTGTTGAAGTCCACCGCACCCTGGACTCCCTCGGCAGCATGTAGGTCCTTGTGTTCGATTTTCAGCTCCATGAATTCAATCACGGCGCTCTTCGGGTCCCAATCAGGATCGAAAATCTCCGTTTGGTTCAGAGCATCCGGCATCCCGCCCTCCCGGCGTGACGCTTTCACACGGAGTTCCAGCCATTCCCAAACAGCCTGTAATACGCATCAGAATCAGTATTCGAACTCAGAGACAGGGCAGACTCTAAGTCAAGGTGACGAACCTAACGCCAGAGCTTGACAATCGTGTACGATTGTCACACTTCTTAGTGGATATACCAACTGCCCTTACATCCCCAAGGCATGATCGGACTGACAGGCCGTGTATCAACGGGGTCACCTTCGCACCGAACGCGGCGATCTCGTGAATGATATCTGGCATTTCTTTGGCTTCCATCATCCGCGACGCTGCCAGTACTGCAGGGGCCATATTAATCTGAGACCCAGCTGCTGCTTGGATCGCCCATAGCAAATTCAGGCAGTTTTCCTCAAACCCCCTTTTCGTATGAGTGATGCCCATTGTCTCCTCAAACCATGTGGGATCCTTCACGGGGGGCTCAGTGTAGGCAGGGCCATAAAGCTTCGGACTCGTGAACGTAGCCCGACAGCGAACGGCATCTCCAACCTTGATGTAGTCTTCTGGTAAGGAGTGAATGTAGCACAAGATCATACGCGTGGCTGCATAGCAAACATAACTCTCGTTAGCACTTGAAATCCTGCAACTTACAAAAAAAAATACTTGTGAGGACTAACTCACCAGCGCAATCCACAAGAGTCTTATAAGTATGCATGCTATCCTGCGATGGCTTATCCACACTCCGGTCCGTAGCCCTTCCTTCCTTGGAATCAACGCGCCTCCATCGCTTTGCTTTCAACAATCTCTTCATGACCTCATCGAAGCGTGCAGTGTAGAAGTGGCTGGAAGATCTTATTAACATCCACATAAGAAGCTTGGTTTCCAAATCAGGCCATCCGTGTTGGATAAGTGTCCGGTTATGTGTTTGCACGTACGTCATATGCTGCGATTCACGGTACGGTTCCCCATCAAGCTCATAGGGTCCCCAAGGGTTGTTAGAATTTAGTTTGAGTATAGGCTCCCCCATTTCGTCCTCATCATAGACGTCCTCGATACGCTGTCCTTGTTCATACCAATCTGGGTATTCAGTCCAAACCACCAGCGAGGCAAACCTGGCCTTGGCAGATTCGATGCCATCCTTGATGAAACCAAGACGATGACAATACGTGATGAACTCAGTGCCAGTCAAAAACTTGCCCTTGCAACTGATCCCATATTTCTGGTATACCTCCTTCCGTTCCTCCACATCATCCACTTCTATTCCTTTCTTCGCCACTTTAAGAACAAAGAAAAAATATCGTACATCAAACCCTAAGGCTGATAGCGAGGTGCTTACAGCCTCTAGGGTAAGAACAGGCTGCAGTTCTTTCGGATAGTTCTTCAACTCCAGAGCTTCCTTCCGTCATTCATCTCCCAGTTTTGGATCCAGCAACCGCAAAATCTGCAAGCAAGACACGTTGGACACACGTAAGTCAGGGGGCCGAAGCTAGTAAGCTTGACAATCGTATACGATTTTCACGCGCGGCAGAAAACTGAAGCTATCGCCAAAGCTTGACAATCGTATACGATTGTCACGCGTGGCAGATACCTAAAACTATCGCCAAAGCTTGACAATCGTACACGATTGTCACACGTGAGTTAGAGCCGAAGCTAGCGCCAAAGCTTGACAATCGTATACGATTGTCACACGTGAGTCAGAGAGGCGAAGCTAGCGCCAAAGCTTGACAATCGAATGCGATTGTCACACGTGAGTTAGAGCCGAAGCTAGCGCCAAAGCTTGACAATCGTATACGATTGTCACACGTGAGTCAGAGAGGCGAAGCTAGCGCCAAAGCTTGACAATCGAATGCGAGTGTCACGCGTGGGTGAGAGCCGAACATCCGGACACATGAGAGAGCGCCGAAGATTCAGACCTTTTGCGCATCCCGCTCGCGCGATTGAAGGAGGGCTACTTTTGCCGAATGATCCTGAATCCTCGAAATCTCGTTCGAGTAGGCCGCGGCGGTCGTATCGCTCAGATTGTTCCGATACCAAGCGTTACTCTGCGCACTAGCTTGCCTTACCGGAAACTGGGTAAGATGCTGCAGTTGTGCGTCCGAGGCGTCGGCGATATTCAACAGCAAAATCCATTTATCGTGTTCGTGGGAGTCAACAAGACTTTCTGTTTGGTCGGTGTTCGTCTGTGTCCCGATAAGGCTCTGCTCAAACCGAAACTTGTAAAATATTCATTTATGTAAACACGGTAGTTTAATGATACTGTAATGAAACAAACGATGTCATACCAGGGTTACTACTTACCAAAAAAACAAACAGGTGTTTCTTTCTTCAGAATTGTAATCGTTGTGGCCAACCCCTCCAGAGAGGACTTATTCTGGGTCCCGGTACCTGACCAGAATGCTTTACGTTTCCTTGCGTCCAGGACAAGGTCAAGCCAGGCGTCATAGCGATGCTGGCCATCCACCACGACAAGCTGCATTCGCATGAACTTGTTCTTCACCCACTTCTTGTAGTCATCAGGACCACTATCGAATAGACTGAGATAGTCAGTCTCCAGATTGTGCACCATTTTGTCGAAGTGCCTTACCTCCTCAGGAGCCTCCGCATCCGCTGCTGTAAGCAAACGAAATAAACTCAAGTCTGGCAATCGTATACGATTGTCAAGCTTTGTAGCAAGGTCCCAAAATCCTGCACAATGCTAATGATGACAAGCTATGACGGGGACTCACCAGGATAAAACTTGGACATGAGAATTTGCTTATACTCTTCGTCCGTGTAATAGTGTCCAGTCCACCACGCGATGACATGTGATTTGTCCACATTCCATCGCTCCATGATGACCGTCTTCTGCTTCTCTATTCCATCTTGTGAAGTCACGCGGGTAAACGAAAGTTGGTTTGCGTCCCCAGCATCAGCAGGATGTATCAGCAAGCCAAGAGGGGCACCTCCTGGAAGCTTTTTGTCATTCATCGGGGGACGATGAGTCCATTCCGAGATCACTTTCTTGATATTCAGCGGTCCTGGGAATATGTAGTCTGCCCTGTGGTCGTCACCAGTGGTCCCAGATATCGCTGCCTTACCTTTCGTGTCACTGCGAGCACGCTTTCGCGAGGGTGGTGCACTCCCCGAAGCCTCGGGTACAGGAGCACTAACCGCTGACGCCGGCGCTGGCGCTGGCGCCTCCTCAGTAGCACTTGCATCAGGTTGTTTCTTACCTACCATTCTTCTAAGACTGCTAGCAGTTTTAGATGCGTTCTGCTTCTTCAGTAATTCAACAGCTGTATCAACTATCTCCCTACCATCTCCACGTTCGATATGTGCCCGAATTTTCGCCTCGAGGTCTTTCTTCTCCTTCACCTTAGTTGTGGCGACATACTCGAGCATTAGCTCAACGACTTGCTGAGATGGTTTCGGCGCACGAACTTTAATAGTCAGCTTTGGCGATCTAGCTGTAGCTCGAGCATCACTTGCGACTGGAGTGGCATCTCCTGCGGTACCTGGAGCAACACCAGCGGCGGGTAACTCATTCGAACCACTTGCCCCGGATGCCATAGATCCGCTTTGAGAGGCCTGTGCACCTCCGGAGGCCATACGCTGTAAATCTCTAATTGTGCCTCCGAATTTCTTTCGAGCGGTTTGTTTTGTACGAGCCATGCAATAATGAAATAAATGACACCCCGACATGCATTTATAGGTATGCAGATACGCACCTCCGTCACCCTGGGCACCCGCAGCCTGTGCCTTAGCAGCAGTGGGCTTTCTGACTCTTGTTAATCTTCCAGTAGACATGTCTAAAATTCAAGGCATGGAATCAGTTGGAACAAGCAGCATCGATGGTTTTTGATTATTCCAAAATTTTCATTGATTGATAGTGATATTCTAAATTATCCTATCAATAAATTTTGATAAAAGAAGCCAGATATCGATTGATTGTGATTTTAACAATAAACTATCAATTGATTGTAATTCTAGCAAATGCACATCAATTGATTGTGAATTCTACCAAGGCTATATCAATTGATATGATACCCAAAAATTGCTACACCGTGATATTGCAGGCTATGTATTTCAACAATAATTGCTAATTACTATATAATAATTTTTTGTGAAGGGACTACGTGGTCCTTTTGCCACCCGCTCTGCCTTAGTCTCTCGCACCGTGTAAACGATATCATCACTGCCAACAAGATCGAAAGGGGTTTGCTGCGTCCGTATGATGGGGCCTTTCCATTGGGCGACCAGTTTCACATGGTTAGGCTTACTTCCACGTCCACGTTTACCCATCTTGATCCACACGGCGTACACGGGAAGTCAATAGTTCTATAGTTGAACTTTAAAATGATGTCCAGGTCGTGGCCAGAAATTTTAATTTTTGAATGCCACCAAATCGAGTCGAGAGCCTCCAACACACACCCTCCAATCTGAGGATGGGCGTCATTTACATGTTTATTGGTTCATCTCAAACACACTTCAGCGAAGCCAAATTAGCGACGAATGAAATGCCTAAAATTCAGGAATGAAGGATCGGTTAGGGAGTTATATACTACATATCGATATGTGGTTGCGTGTCACATGCAAATATCAATCGATTCTGATATGTCCCACGGTCACGATCAATCGATTGTGATAATGCAAATCGAGAATCGATCGATGGTGATAATTCGGATTAGGCATCAATCGATTGTAATTCTCGGAGGTGGGTATCAATCGATTATAATATTCTGATTGTGCATCAAATAGGCATCAATTGATTCTGATATTCTGATATATTGATGGTATCAGATTATCAAACAATTGATTCCATGCCTTGCTAAAATTATGAATTATTTTAATATTTCCCTAGTATATATAGATAAATACATCTCAACTTTATCAAGGCTGGTCCACTTGGTATTGGCTTTAATACTCACGTGTGACAATCGTATACGATTGTCAAGCTTGGACCGTACGGTTAATCATACTCGAATATGGATGATGAGTGACAAACTCTTCGCGAATATCCAGGCAGGGTTATACGACATGCAATAGGATACACGATCTCGGCGCTAGGTTCGGCTTCCTCTCTCACGTGTGACAATCGTATACGATTGTCAAGCTTGCACCGTACGGTTAATCATACTCGAATATGGATGACTGACAAACTCTTCGCGAATATCCAGGCAGGGTTATACGACATGCAATAGGATACACGATCTCGGCGCTAGGTTCGGCTCTCTCTCACGTGTGACAATCGTATACGATTGTCAAGCTTGGACCGTACGGTTAATCATACTCGAATGTGGATGAGTAGTGACAAACTCTTCGCGAATATCCAGGCAGGGTTATACGACATGCAATAGGATACACGATCTCGGCGCTAGGTTCGGCTCTCTCTCACGTGTGACAATCGTATACGATTGTCAAGCTTGCACCGTACGGTTGAGCATACTCGAATGTGGATGAGGGTGCTAATACATGCAATGGTATACACAATTTTTTGAATACCGTATATGAAAATGCATACACTGTAAAATATATAACATGCCATAACAGGTTTACGTTTGTATTCTAGCTAAGCAACTAGAAGAGATCGAAGTTGTCCGGAATTCCAGGATAATAATAAGACAGTATTTTGCGAACTTCTGAGGATAGCAGAGATGGCTCGTGAACCGGTCAAATGAATACGCTGGACGATCTGATCGGTACCCTAGCTCGATCTTGCATCAGCGACACTCACCTCAGCATTCTGCCCAGCATGTTGTCACGGTCTCGGCAGGCCTCTGGCAGGAACGCAGGGAGGAACGCGCGAACCTTCCACCACTCCTTGATGGAAGCCTTTGAGCTGCTGGAGTCTCTGTGTACTAGGGTACATCACGAGTCAGTACGAGAGACAGGCGTGTCAGAATGACGAGCGACAGAAACGATGACAGTCACCAACCGGAAATGATGACAGTCACCAGCATGACCGAATGACACATACAGGTGACTGGCAGAATTGACAAAGGTGACCGACAGAAGTGACTGACTCAAATGTGACATTTGAATATCTGCACCTACAGCAGATCAGACTTGAGAGAATTGGTGGGAAACCATTTAGGATTCGATCAGTCGTACATAACTGGAGGGAATCGAGGAGGACCTCAGTTATACAGTCACATCAGCAGATCTGTGAGTATTCAAATGAGAGACTTGGGAGGTGACAGTCAGAAACATTCAAGTACTGATGACAGATCCCAGCTGATTGGTTGTTGCAGTCAGCAAATGACTGAACACATGAAGTGGCATGGTAAGGACGAGTTACCTTAAGTAGAGAGCTGTGCAAGCTCTCGGGATTGAGTTTAAATTTGTCGTACATGGCAGCCACCTCTGTGGCTGTTAGGCAACCTGACCAAAAGAGTAATTAAAAAGATCCGATTCCGATAATACCATGCTTACAGCAATGTATTTCTTTGTAGGACTGAACTAGGTTCCTTTCCTACATTGTATCCGATATTATCCATGTACTGTCTGTACATCCTATGATCATCGCATCATATTACCTGGAAGTGAACATTTGCTTACATACCTGTGAGACTGGTTCAGTCCTCACACCCCGAACAACTGGTATCAGCGTGGTCGTGGTTCACGACTTCCGTTGGTATTAGCGTTCAACAACTCTGTACCAACATAAATTTTAGCTTGAATGTTCCGCCTTTGGGCGAAGAAATCGTGTCGAGCAATTGGACACGTTCGTTAAGACCTGTGCCGATAATAGAGCTCTGTGCCGATGATATCGTCACGCGAGTTTGGGAGCGACTCCACCATCGGACCATCGGCAGCGTTTGCATCGGCGACGGGTTTATTGTCATCACCCATGCGCGGCGTTCCATCGGCAAGTTACTACGGCGGGTTTGTACCATCGTTGTATGCTGTGGGTGCTGGACATGTCGTACATGCCGCCCAGTACTCAGCGAAATCGTACGCGCCAAATGCCGGTTTCTTGGCGCAGCAACAACAGCAATTGTTGTCCCTACAACTGCAGAATTTGCAAAATCTGCGAAAGCTGAGTCATCAACACCAGCTGCCGGCGCACGCGTATCATCAACAACCACGGATGGTCGCATCGCTGTATCAAGGGTTGTCGCCGTATTGTCCGTGTCACAAGTGCATGCTCAAACCTCAGACAATGTATACACGGGCCGGACAGCCTAGCGAGGACGTAGGCGCGCCTAAAAGGGGGGGAGAGTTGTGCTAGGGTACATCACGAGTCAGTACGAGAGACAGGCGTGTCAGAATGACGAGTGACAGAAACGATGACAGTCACCAACCGGAAATGATGACAATCACCAGCATGACCGAATGACACAGGTGTCTGACAGAATTGACAAAGGTGACCGACAGAAGTGACTGACTCAAATGTGACATTTGAATATCTGCACCTACAGCAGATCAGACTTGAGAGAATTGGTGGGAAACCATTTAGGATTCGATCAGTCGTACATAACTGGAGGGAATCGAGGAGGACCTCAGTTATACAGTCACATCAGCAGATCTGTGAGTATTCAAATGAGAGACTTGGGAGGTGACAGTCAGAAACATTTAAGTACTGATGACAGATCCCAGCTGATTGGTTGTTGCAGTCAGCAAATGACTGAACACATGAAGTGGCATGGTAAGGACGAGTTACCTTAAGTAGAGAGCTGTGCAAGCTCTCGGGGTTGAGTTTAAATTTGTCGTACATGGCAGCCAACTCTGTGGCTGTTAGGCAACCTGACCAAAAGAGTAATTAAAAAGACACAGTATTCTGACACACACTTAAAAAACGCAACGCTATCGATGGAAAAATTCGCTCAATTTCTGAAATCGCCTTGACAGACGCTACGATTAACAATATCTGACGATCCAGAAAAATTCGCTCAAATGAAGTGGCGACATCTAAAACGTCCGATTTTCACAAGAGACGATCCTCGGGTCGAGGAACCCTTATCCTGCTTTCAAGAACACTTCGAGAACGCTCGTTTCCTGAATTTAGACAGTGCTGGATCGGGTGCATATCACGTCATGAAAGAGAACTCTATTATGTCATGTTGGCGAAAATGAATACGATCGCGTCATGAAAAACTCTTCCAACTGCCGTAGATCGATTATTCAGATTATCGCAGTCCGCTGATATTTTTACATCGATCCGATGAAAATTACATACCATATTTCCCATTCACATATCACTAATATGATGACGTGTCCGACCTCACTGTCGAATGTGCGGCCAACCAGATATTCATACGAGGAAAACAGAATCCGCTTGCGTCCTTTCGCTTTCACCTCACTGCTAAGACCGCTGAACTGAGCGCCCCGTAAGTCACTCTTCAGCGACCGTTGTGTTTGGTATAATCCCGTATACCAAACACAACGTAACTTTGCATATGCATTCTAAAGTATGTTAGGAACCTCATATTTCTTGCGCGCGCAAGATCCGTTCAGATTCTAGGAGTCTGGACGCGGCGCGTTAGAGGGGTTGGATGATTTTGTCATTCGTCGAGTCCGCTGACTCGACTCACGCGCAGCAGCGACGCATAATGCACAGCATGGCTTTATCACGCATATCTCATATGCATATACAACATATTTTGAGCATCTGACACTGCACTGACAGCTCTGGCGGAAACGCGGATGTCATTTGCGTCCACGTTTCCGCTAGGATTTCTTCCCTCATTCGCGCGCTCGCTTGCAAGCGAGCATGCGCATCGCGTGAGGGAATTGTTTGCAAAAATAGCACCTGGTGTGTGTCATCTTTCCGAAATAAATTGGACAGACTCGCCAGTCAACCATACATCTCACTGTAGGCTGGCGCGTTCATCCGGGTATAGCGAACGGAATTTTGAGTTTCTAAAACCCCCAATAGTTGCGATTGCGGGTATCATTCTACGTGATGCGCGTATCGATAAACTTAGTAGGAATATGTGATAATATTCAATAGGAAATTCTTGCTTAGATTAATACATGATCTTAAGTGAAATATGCTGTGGAATACATGTGAATATCCCGCACAAACGGGAAGCGCTCGGCTGTTCTGTAATTTTAGGGTGCACCCAAAATACAAAACGCATCTTTGCAACTCGGAAGTTTCAAAGATGCTTGCCGGTCGCGTGCAGCAGTAAAAGGCAAGGCAAAGAGTTTAGGATATAGAAGAAGTAGGAATAGTTTTCAGAAGCACTAGAATACTTTCCATATGCTTCTGAAAACTATTCCTACTGCCGCTAAATCTTAAACCCTTTGCCTTCCCCTTTGCCTTTGACCTTCCGTTCGCAGCTTTACCATGTGCACCTCGGAGCGGTGGCACCTCGGATCCGGCGAAATGACGATGACGACCTGTCTCAGGTCTGATGACATCTCGATCGCGCGGAATCAGTTCCCACTTCGTGTCAAATATCGTTTACCTAATTGCCGCCTGGTGGTACCGCCGGGTACAGGAATGTCAAGACTGCCAAGCGTGGGGTGTCATCTCGCAGCAAAGTAACATTCAAAATAACCCAGAGGTGGTACGTATCTCGACGAATAGTGTGGCACTACCTTTGGCGCTCTTTTGCTCGCAAGTGTGGTGGCATCATCCTCAGAGCACTGTTTCCTTTGAACTTTGCAACTTGTAGCGCGATTTGCACTTGCATAAGTAGTATAGTGATATAGGTGCTTGTAGCTTTTAAGGTCCGACGATGCGAACTTTGTTTTAGATAGACAGATCGCTCAAATGAGGCTGGGAGTGCGTTAGCCTTCGGCACGCCCTGGGGTGAAACCTAACCCAGCCAATTTAAGGTACGCTCTTGTCCTTGTTTGAGTTTTTTATTGCATCGCACTTGGTTTAGTCTTTCTTTTAATTAAGAGAGTCGGGTGTGTGTCGGGATAGTGACGGCAGGGGGCTTTTCACTCGTTCAACGAATCGATGAGGGATAGCCCTCACAGTTAAACAGGTATATGCCTCGTGACAAGTTGCTCGAATAGTATGCAATTATGATTTTGCTAGACTACTTTGCACTTGAATAAACTTGCTTTCAATTGTCCTGTCGGCACAATTTGCTAGTTAGTATTTCTTCTTTTTCTTGCACAGTCACACGATTTTAGATGTTAATAAGAATCGTGTAATCCTTTGTGCCTGAAACAGCTCGCTGTGGAACCATCGCGATTGAACTGCTGGGTAATAGTTAGGCGAACTGGGCCGGATTCCCTTTCTAGGTTGTGCTAAACCCCACCCCCCCTAGGTTTAAACCTAGGTTTAAACCTAAAATAACCCCCTCGGGTTTAAACCGGTTACGAGTTTTACACTGTTAAGCCTAGTCTCACACTGTTAAGCCTAGTCTCACACTGTTAAGCCTATTCGCACACTGTTAAGCAGGTCAGAGGGAAAATTGCCCCTTGCAAGAAGAAACGTGGTGTCCAGAAGCGCCCGCGATATGAGCTAAGATTTTTTGAGGCTGCGCTGAGAACGTGTGCTCACAAAACAAACATTCAACGGTATCCTTCGGGAGTCTTGGAGTGCCGGGATCACGCAGACATGACACACTTTCTTGGTTTACCGCTTTAGCACACACCACCATAAGAACTTGTCCCCGTCGCGCGAGTCTGTAAAAGCTGACTCAATACTTTGGGACGCTGAAATATTCAGGGGTAGACGCCATATTGAAATCACGCACGCAGTTTGCTCTCTCAACCGTGCACCCGTGTACCAGTGCTCTCTCCTCATACCTCATTGAGTGTAAAACCGTAAGATTAAACGTATCAAGTGATCACTCCGTTTATATCTCCTCACATTCATTCGGCCAGGCAACATCGTCGCGTCGCTAGATCGCGGGTCGCGTAGAGTCGTAGACACGATCGTGTCACAAGCCTATGGCAAAGGCTACATACAGTGGGGGGAAATTCCGGGGGTTTAAACCTAGGTTTAAACCTAAAATGACCCCCTCGGGTTTAAACCGGTTAACGGTTTAAGCACAACCTAGTTCCCTTTAGGTAAAATCCTACCCCACTTAGAGTGGTGGTTTATTTTCTTTTTATCATACTGTTTTGTTTTAATGTATAGACTTATTTTAGAATTATTTTAAGAGAATTATTTTATTTAGCATAGGTATCAAAATATTACACCTCCTTTGTGGCGTTGCAAAAACGAACTCCCTTGGCCACACATTGGTGACTGCGCCATTGAAGGAACCATTGTGGTCACGCTTTCTACTCTTGTAGAAGAAGGCGCCTGCACCCTTGGTCTGTGGGTTTGTTTGGAGCGCCCTTGATCCGCGAGCAACAAGGTATTGGCCTTGTTGTAATGTATGGCATCTTGGGTTTGAGTAGGTCTGACACTCTTGTGTCTGTGACCACTTGTCTCCCGTCGCGCCACAAAGAGGTGTAATATTTCGTTGCAAAAATAATTTTCCACATATGTGCTCCCGTGTTTTAGATCTTTTAGGATATGTGTGATTACTATGAAAGTATGGTATGGTATCGCGCACTTTCTGGTCTTACATAAGATCAAGATAAGCATGTTATTTTTCACTATGTTCTTTGAGGTTTTGGAACCAAGCTATTCTCACACTGCATGGGGTGTTGGGTATGGTAAGGCGGAAACTTCAAAGGAGCGGGAATGTGAAGAACGAACGTGCATTAAGGTAATTGTATTCACTCTCATAACCTCACAACCCACACTACAGACCACTCACTAAAAAATCATTACTCACTCTATTACGCATTCACTCAACTCAACTCAGCCGTTATCTTAGCTCAACACTTAGCGCCAAACTCAGCGCCAACGCGTTTGAGTTGAGAGCTTAGCTTTTGAGCTCATATCAGCTAAGCGTGTCAGTTTTGCTCACGTCAGCGTGTCACTAAGCTCATCTCAGCTCAACTCAACTCAACTCAGCTAAGCTTTGCTCAGTTTGCATTACTGCGTTTAATATAGCATAGGCTGGAATATGTGTGTATATGTGTGTGCCTGTTGTGTTATTCCTATGCTAGGATATGCGTGTACCTCTCTGTGCGTGTGCTATGCCTGTGGTAGGATATATGTGTATCTCTATACCATTGTTATGCCTGTGATAGGATATGTGTGTATCTTTGTGCTAGTGTTATGCTTGTGCTAGGATAGGTGTGTATCTCTGTGCTACTGTTATGCCTGTGCTAGGATAGGTGTGTATCTCTGTGTGCGTGTGTTATGCCTTTGCTTGGATATGTGAGTATCTTTGTGTGCGTGTGCTATGCCTGTGGTATGATATGTGTGTATCTTTGTGTGCTAGTGTTATGCCTTTGTTAGGATATGTGTGTACCTCTTGGCGTGTGCTATGGTTGTGCTATGATATGTGTGTATTTGTGTTCGTGTGCTCTGCCTGTGATGGGATACATGTGTATATCTGTGTATGCGTGTTGTGCTATGCCTGTGCTAGGATATGTGTGTATCTCCTGCGTATGCCAAGATATGGGTGCGCGTGCTATGCGTATGCCAAGATATGCTAGAATATGTCTGTGCGTGTGTTATGCATAACACACGCATAGAGAGACGCACACATATTTTGGCATACGCATAGCACACGCACACAAAGATAGACACCTATCCTGGCATAGGCATAACACAACAGGCACACACATATTCTAGCATAGGCCTCTTTTGCCTATGCTAGGATATGTGTGTATCTGTAGGCCTCTTATGCCTATGCCAGGATATGTGTGTTTCTTTGTGTGCGTGTGCTATGCTTGTGCTAGAATATGTGTGTGTATGTGTGTGCCTGTTGTGTTATGCCTATGCTAGGATATGTGTGTACCTCTCTGTGCGTGTGTTATGCCTGTGGTAGGATATATGTGTATCTCTGTACCATTGTTATGTCTGTGCTAGGATATGTGTGTATCTTTGTGTGTGTGTTATGCCTGTGATAGGATATGTGTGTATCTCTGTGCTAGTGTTATGCCTCTGCTAGGATAGGTGTGTATCTCTGTGTGCGTGTGTTATGCCTTTGCTTGGATATGTGAGTATCTTTGTGTGCGTTTGCGTGTGCGTGTGCTATGCCTGTGGTAGGATATATGTGTATCTTTGTGTGCTAGTGTTATGCCTCTGCTAGGATAGGTGTGTATCTCTGTGTGCGTGTGTTATGCCTTTGCTAGGATATGTGAGCATCTTTGTGTGCGTGTGCGTGTGCGTGTGCTATGCCTGTGGTAGGATATATGTGTATCTTTGTGTGCTAGTGTTATGCCTTTGCTAGGATATGTGAGTATCTTTGTGTGCGTGTGCGTATGCTATGCCTGTGGTAAGATATGTGTGTATCTTTGTGTGCGAGTGTTAAGCCTGTGCTAGGATATGTGTGTACCTCTTTGCGTGTGCTATGGTTGTGCTATGATATGTGTGCATTTGTGTTCGTGTGTTATGCCTGTGCTGGAATATGTGTGTATATATGTGTGTGCGTGTTGTGCTATGCCTGTGCTAGAATATGTGCGTATCCCTGTGCGTGTGCTATGCGTATGCCAAGATATGCTAGAATATGTCTGTGCGTGTGTTATGCATAACACACGCATAGAGAGACGCACACATATTTTGGCATACGCATAGCACACGCACAGAGATACACACATATCCTGGCATAGGCATAACATAACAGCAGGCACACACATATTCTAGCATAGGCCTCTTTTGCCTATGCTAGGATATGTGTGTATCTGTAGGCCTCTTATGCCTACAGAGATACACGCGTATCCTAGCATAGGAATAACACAACAGGCACACACATATACACACATATTCCAGCCTATGCTATATTATCCCGTACCTGTAACTGTGTGTCAGCTCAACTCGGTTTGTCAGCTCCGCTTAGTTTAGCTTGTTAGCTTATATCAGCTCAGCGTGTCAGCTTTGCTCCTGTCAGCGTGTCAACTAAGCTCAACTTAGCTCAACTTAGCTCAACTTAGCTCAACTCGACTAAGCTCTGCTCAACTCGACTCAGCTTTGCCCAACTTTGCTGTTTGCTTTGCTTTGCTTCTCAGTTGAGCTCAGCATGTCAGCTTATGTGTGTTGAGCTTTACCACGATTCGTTCCTCAGGATGGCCACTCAAAACATGGACGTGCGCTACTCGGAGACCAACAAGCAAGCATCACCTTCCCAAAAAGAAAAAAATGCGGATAATAAGACAAAAAAAACAGCACGAGCAATAGAAGAAAAGGGAAAGAAAACTCTAGAAGCCAGATGGCCAGTGGCCCAAGCTTGAAAGACTAGGCCGTCGAGTATGAAATAAATGAGAACTCGTGCACGAAGTCACAAGCTGTGGTAAGTACTTATTTACCCTTTGTTGTTTTTTGCGCATAAGTTCTTTTCAACTGCTACTCACTGTGGCACTATCGCATGTGCAGACAGAGGTGCCAAACACCTTCAGCAAGGAGTATTCAAGAATGTTTACCCAAGTTAAAAGATGGAATACGACACAATCGCGTGTGAAGCTTGCGCAACCAACCAAGTGGCTTGCAACTTTGACAAAAATACCCCAACACCAAAACGCTATAGGAGTGGGAAGTATAGATGAGAAAGAAGAAGAGTATAATAGCCAGTGATACCATCTTAGTGGAGACCGTATGAACATATGCAAATGAAGTAGCTTGTGTACTCAAAGGTGTATCTATTTATGTGGATTTGTTGATTTTTTTCTTTTTGAATTTGCCTCCTGCTTTCTAGCCTTGTGAAAGTCTACCTTTTTTTAATGTGCGGTTCATGGTACTTGCCTTGAATGCTTGAACCGACCCTTGGACTTATCATGAGTGTCCCCCCATCGATTCAGGATCGTTCCAGTACTTGGAGCGTTCCAGGATCGTTCCTGTACCTGGAGCGTTCCAAGATCGTTCCCGTACCTGGAGCGTTCCAAGATCGTTCCCGTACCTGGAGCGTTCCAGGATCGTTCCCGTACCTGGAGCGTTCCAGGATCGTTCCCGTACCTGGAGCGTTCCAGGATCGTTCCCGTACCCGGGGCGTTCCAGGATCGATCCCGTAAGAAACTTCCCTCCCGGGATCGATCCCGTTCCAGATCACGAAAAGAACGATCCCGGATCGCCTCGCCATTTTCCAGATGTAAGGTTCAGAGAGGAGGCGACGCCCCGGCAACTCTTCGGACGCGCGCTAAGACGACGACTAGACCGCGCTAAACCGCCGCCACTGTCGCGAGCACAACAGCGAGTGCAACGTGACAGACCAACAGCGTGGGAGGTAGCCATGACACTGACGCGCAGGCAGCGGGAAGCAGAGGTGCATCAGCACAGGGTCAGGAGTGCTATGGTACGGGTAAAGGGCCGCATAGAGCACCTGAGGAAGATGGTGAAGGCGAGCAGGGAAACGGCAGCCGCCAGGCCAGCACTCTGGCCAGATGACCCAGTGCCGGAGGACTCCATCACCAGATCTGCCCGCTGGACCGCCATGATAGCGGAGGCCGGCACTTACCACCTACCTGACGACAACCCCGACGAAGAACTGAACCCGCAGGAAGTGGAGCCAGGTTTGCACAAACCCTACCATTTTAGAAAACGTTAGTACGTGCACTAACGGTGAGTTAGTGTGTCTTAACGTCATACTAGCGCATACTAACGCCGCTTACTTTTAGTACGCGTACTAACGACGTACTAACGCGATGCGTTAGTACACAATGTGCGTTAGTATGATTGAATGTGGGAGTTGGTGGACTCGTGGTGTGGTGCGTAGTGGGTCACGGATGGGGTCCAAATGCACTTCAATGATGTTCTAAGGCGATTGGATGGCGAACTGGACATTGGTTAAGGGGGTATGACGCTGTTTGAAGAAGCCGATATGTGGGCTAAATTCCTTTGGGAATGTGCTACGTTAGCATGTCGTTAGTATGTCGTTAGTACACTAGACCAATCACACGTTAGCGTGTTAACGGCGTACTAACTCCCACTCTTCTTAAGTGTGGGAGTTGGTGGACTCGTGGCGTTGTGCGTAGTGGGTCATGGATGGGGTCCAAATGCACTTCAGTGATGATCTAAGGCGATTGGATGGCGAACTGGACATTGGTTAAGGGGGTATGACGCGGTTTGAAGAAGCCGGTATTGGGGCTAAATTCCTTTGGGAATGTGCTACGTTAGCATGTCGTTAGTATGTCGTTAGTACACTATACCAATCACACGTTAGCGTATTAACGGCGTACTAACTCCCACTCTCCTTAAGTGTGGGAGTTGGTGGACTCGTGGCGTGGTGCGTAGTGGGTCACGGATGGGGTCCAAATGCACTTCAATGATGTTCTAAGGCGATTGGATGGCGAACTGGACATTGGTTAAGGGGGTATGACGCGGTTTGAAGAAGCCGATGTGTGGGCTAATTTCCTTTGGGAATGTGCTACGTTAGCATGTCGTTAGTATGTCGTTAGTACACTAGACCAATCACACGTTAGCGTGTTAACGGCGTACTAACTCCCACTCTCCTTAAGTGTGGGAGTTGGTGGACTCGTGGCGTGGTGCGTAGTGGGTCATGGATGGTGTCCAAATGCACTTCAGTGATGATCTAAGGCGATTGGATGGCGAACTGGACATTGGTTAAGGGGGTATGACGCGGTTTGAAGAAGCCGATATTGGGGCTAAATTCCTTTGGGAATGTGCTACGTTAGCATGTCGTTAGTATGTCGTTAGTACACTAGACCAATCACACGTTAGCGTGTTAACGGCGTACTAACTCCCACTCCCCTTAAGTGTGGGAGTTGGTGGACATGTGGCGTGGTGCGTAGTGAGTCATGGCTGGGGTCCAAATGCACTTCAGTGATGTTCTAAGGTGACTGGATGGCGAACTGGACATTGGTTAAGGGGGTATGACGCGGTTTGAAGAAGCTGATATGGCTGAGCTCCTTTGGGAATGTGCTACGTTAGCATGTCGTTAGTATGCCATTTAGTACACTAGACCAATCAGACGTTAATGTGTTAAACATATATTATCTAACATGTTAAACGTGTACTAACCACGGTATACGTGCGTAAACTACGCAACCACTGCACATGCCGGGTGTTCCACTAAACCACACGACGCAAGATGCCGAGGGACTGTCCACGGCCTAGAATCCCGTCGACCGAAACATGAGTTCAGTCCTCATTGTCGTCCTAGTCGTCGTCGTAGTCAAGTGGTGGCTTTAGGCATTCAAAAAAGTCAGCCGTGGGGTCAAGAATGACCGCGATCTCCATGCACGGATGTGGTACGTATAACGACGACCTGCTGTTCAACTTTGTTGGCTAAGATGAAATGCTCGGAGTTCTTCTCAAAAGCCGTTGGGTCACGGTGCGGGTTGAAGGTGTACACCGTCTTAGCCAAATCGTCCGGCCCGAGAATCGAGTTCCTCCTACGATAGGCCTTGATTTGTTCTTCGGTTGGCTTTGTCAGCCAGTTGACTTTCAATAAGGTGTACAACCGTCCCGCGATCTCCACCCGCAGAATGTTTGTAATGCGGTTGTGCCGGCATACCGCCACCATTTTTGATACGCAGTTAGCTGGAACATAGTGCATTAATTAAGTAAAGTAGCTGCCACGTTAGTAGTGTACTGTTAGTTACCGAATATCGCACTAAGTGTACACTACCGTATCGACATAGGGCACAGATAACGTGTTTCACTGGTTTCTTGAGAGACATGCATATCACGAGGTATATGGATAAAGGCATGACTCACCCGTCATATATCGTCGTCACCGTGGTTGCCGCCCACTCGGATACTCGAAGCTTCTTTGTGCTCCCCTCATATTCATGACCCAACCGGAAACCTTCGGGAACAGGTTGACAAGGTGGTGGTGGAGAAACAAGTGCGTGGGGTGCGGGGTTACGAATGGCTCTGCGGGCTAGTGGTGGGACGGGCAGTGCTGCTGTCAAGGCGCTGGGGGCCGGCCCCGGACCTACGGGCGTCCCGAAAATTGACCTTGGGCCTATCGCGGACCTACGAGCAATTCTCCTCCGGACCTATGGGCCTGACAATTCTAGTATAGCCACACCACCGCTGGAAAGCCCCGGACCTACGGTGGGCCTATGGATTTAGGAGTGTTTTGTTGTCCAGATGGATTTATCGGGGACAGGTCGAGCTTACAATGGTGTGATGTGATCCGGGCCTACGGCGGACTTATTGGAAATTGTATCGAATAGGAAATACGTTGAAATGTTGGCATGCATTTTACTATTCCCACGATATACTGATTTATAAGCACTCTTTAGATTTGGCAAATTACGGAGTGGATAAGACCTGGATCCCTAGTAGAAAATAATGCCTAAAACCGTCAGCAATGCTGGAGGTAAAAACTCGGCGCATGGCGAGTAATCTGGTCCGTAGACCCGACGATACATAGGTAGGGGAAATGCTCCACCGACCCGGATATGATGGGTGAACATAATTATGCAAAAATCTGGCGAAAGTCGGTTAAGATCGAGTGAAAATTCGCCTGCGGCGCACCAAAAATGGGAGAAGGCAACATTGGGTCCGAGTATTTTTGGAGGTGTGCTGACACAAAAAAATCATTATTTTCTATTTGGCCTGGGTATTTTTTATCCGGGAAGAGAAGCCTTAGATGGATAAATAAGTCATGCATATGTGCATCGTGGGATCGTTGAATAGGTTGGATTTGGTTTTATAAAGATTTTGGAACATTTCGGTATTTATTTTCATTTAATAAACTTTTAGATTTATCAAAAATTGTCTTGATATATGTCTAGTACTGTAACGCTACATAATCGACTCATGGGATTCAAATATCAAGTCATGCATAATATATGTGCATTGATATGCCTTTGATGATAATAAGAGTGCTTCGAACTCGAAGGGATCGATGTACTAGATGGAGCACTTAATTAGGCGAAATCTTGCGTGTGCACTTGTCAACTTAGATAACCCACATATATGTCAAGAAATCGTGCAAATTACACGGGCCGGGCGGACCTATGACGGACCTATGACTATTTGGGTGCGGACCGCCCGGACCCATACGGGACCTATGCAATCCCGAAAACGGGGCCTACGGTGATTTCTTGAAGACAGCAACACTGGGGACGGGTACACGTGAGGACACCGGCGCGCCTTGCCGTAGAAGAATCCCACGCCGGCCGGGAGTCGGTGTGGGTGCACGCTCGGGCGCGGGCTCGGGCGAAGGTGGATCCGGGCGAGAGGCTTGTGCACGAAGAGTCGCAAAGTGTTCACCTTGACGTTTATTGTTCATTGCACAAATCCCAATTCTGCCCCCCCCACCCCACCCGCCCTCCTATTATGCAATACTGTATTCTGCGTTGTTAGTGTGAGTTTAACAGAAGGGATCTTTTCGGGAATATTCCATTGTTAGTACGCTAACAGGACGCTAACGGCATGCCTTAGCGCACTAATGTTGCCCTAACTTAACACTAACGGAAAGAATCTTTTAGGGAATATTCCATTGTTAGTACGCTAACAGGACGCTAACGGCAGGCCTTAGCGCACTAACGTTGCCCTAACTGAACACTAACAGAAGGAATCTTTTAGGGAATATGCCATTGTGCGTTAGTGCATGCCACCTAATGCCTCCTTAACGACGTCAATAGGGCGCCATTTAGTGTCTTGTTGCATGTAATGCGCTAACTCAGCGCTGACGTCGTTAAGGAGGCATTAGGTGGCATGCACTAACGCACAATGGCATATTCCCTAAAAGATTCCTTCTGTTAGTGTTCAGTTAGGGCAACATTAGTGCGCTAAGGCCTGCCGTTAGCGTCCTGTTAGCGTACTAACAATGGAATATTCTCTAAAAACTCGAATCGCGAGATAAAAATTACCCGACGGCAGGATTCGAACCCACGCGGGCGGATCCCCAAGGCGACTGCCCACTCACCATGTACAACTGCGCTACGATCAAATAAAATGACGTATATGACCGACAAAAAATGCAATGTCATCCCATGCCATATGAAGTCACAGTGACACTGACGATGACGCCTGAGACAGTCGAGTGACACACGACATCGACATCGAGGATCGACAGTGGCATGGCAGTGGATGTGGTGTCCACTGTAGTCAGTACTGTGTCACTGTGTCACTGTAGTGGTCAACACCGCACCGACCGACTGACATGACATGACGAGGTATCCGTTTTTGGTTTTGAATTATTTCAACAGCATTCTACACTCCGGTGTCTACACACTGAGACAGTGAACAGTCTGTAGCAGTGTCACTCGACTGTAATGAAAAAACACTTCCGTGTGCAGCTGCTGCTGCTGCTGTGCTTGACCTTGTTTCAAGTGCGTACTCGCTCTCGCTCATGTATTTTTTATTTCTACCGTAACTTTATGCTTGCGAGGATGTTTTCATGTGTAGCCACGATTGTTTTGCTGCGCGTCTTGGTCTTTAGCCAAGTGCGTAGGGGTGTCAAAAAGATAAATTGGTTTCTTGGTTCCTAGTCCAATGGACTAGGACAAGTTGGTTCGAATCCGACTCACCCCGCTGAATTTATTATTTTCTTGTGGTTACTTGCTAACTTGTTTTGCTTTTGCACGCAGAAATGAAGCTGATCTTTAGTTCTTCTAGTCTTTGAGCTCTTCGAGCGATTCGAGCTCTTCGAATTCTTTCATTGGTATGGTTCTCTCATATTGTTTACATGATCTGTCTTCAGTTTCCCTTCAACGCGTTTTGATCATACTTATTGAGACTCCTTGTGTGGGTTGGGTTTTTCAAACGCAGGTACATTGGAACGATTTCTTTTCTTTCTAGAGTAGAGTAGAGTAGAGTAGAGTAGAGTAGAGTAGAGTAGAGTAGAGTAGAATAGTTTGATTATCCCGCAGACTTGTTGTACTAGTGATATGTTGACTTTTGTTTGCAGAGTAGAGTAGGCTGTTTTTCGCAAGATCGCGCGTTTTGTTGAACTTTTCTTTTAGAGAATTGTGATCAACAACTCGCAAACATATTAGGGCTTAGAAAGCAGTGTAAATATAGTTGAATGATGGATACTACGTTCTTATTTTGTCTTCTATTCATTGTCATGCATACTTTGTGTATACCCATATTGCATTTGCGCATTCTAGCGAAAGAATTGTGTTCTTGAAAGCATCATTTTGACACAAACAACATGAATGCACATTTGTACACACCCCGCCACATATGAAATTATGCAAGCTTGTATGGTGTGTGTGCATCTATCATGCACACACACAACATTCGTGTTTGTGTTTACATCTTCAATAGTGTGTACGTGTGTAGCAAGTGAACGCGCGTATGCTTTTAGAATGGGATAGCACAATGGTATGATACACTATTTGAACACTAACACTAGATTATGTGCACACTAACCGGTCGTTAGTGTGCACAAGGTTAGTGTGCTGTTAGTGTAGTGTTAGTGGTATATTAACGATATCCTAACGACACACTATCGGTATACTAACCATCCGTTAATGCTCAAAGTTAGTGTGCTGTTAGTGTAGTGTTAGTGGTATATTAACGATATCCTAACTACATACTATCTGTATACTAACCATCCGTTAATGCTCGCAGTTAGTGTGTCGTTAATATACCGTGAGTTAGTGTACCGTTAGTGTGCCGGTTAGTGTGTCAGTTAATGTCCTAACCACGCGTTAATCGTTTGAGTTTCCTTAGTGTGTCGTTAAGGTACCGTTAAGGTATGTTGCACAGAATGCATGCCCTAACGGTACCTTAACGACGCAGTTAGCGTGCTATTAGTGTATGTACAAGCACACTAACGCGCCGTACTCTTATACAGTTAGTGTGTCGTTAGTATATCGTTAGTGCACGTACTAACGTTTTCTAAAATGGTAGGGAAACTGGCCAGCATCAGGCCTGATATAGGCGTAGACGCGGGGGCGGGACGCTGGGGAGAATGGCTGCGTGGACGAGCACGTGCTAGCAGCCATGGACGCGTCAGGGCCCACACTCATAATTTTCTGGGCATGGATTGGTAAGGTGCGAGTGAAGGTTCTCATTGATACTGGGGCCTCCTCCAGTTTCACATCCTTAGAGACTGCGAAGAAGCTCAAACTTCAACCATCAGTCCATGCATGAGAAACAGTGCCGACAACGGGTCCGGGTCCGACCCGTACCCGTTGAACGGATCGCTAATTTGCTCAGGCTCCGGCCCCATCCGTCACCGACGGATCTTGAAAAATCGCAGGCTCCGTTGAAGTCCGTCTCTGCCGGATCTTTTAGAATCGAGGCTCCGCGTCAATCCGTCTCCGCCGGATTCTGGAAAATCTCAGGCTCCGAGCGCATCCGTACCCGTCGGAGGCGCAAGCTGTTGAGGCCCCGTTGAAATCCGTCTCCGTGAAATTCTGCAATTTGCTGGATCCGTCTCCGTGATCCGTCGGATCGCCGGCGGCTTACACTAGTCACAGCTCGCAGACGAGACGAGAGCAGCCGAGAGGCCCAGTGCGCAGTGGCATCGCATTTTATTCATTCTCGCACCCCCAACTTAGACAGTAGCACAGTACTGTCTCTCTCACCCCTAATAGAAATACATAGGTCATACGCAATTTTGGATAATTCATAATAAAGAATAATGCGACGTGCAGTTGCCGTTCCAGGCGCCAATGCGCCAAGGCCGGGCGGGGCCACACGAAGTGTACAAAGCTCGCTGGCATGCAAGATAGTTAAGAAGTACCCTGGTCCTCAACAGGTCGAGCTGGCAGTCGAAGTGAACATTCCAGGCAGATGGTTCAATTCAGCAGACATGACAACAGCGGAAAAGAGCCACTTATTTAGGTGTATCGCAGTAGAGAATGCTGAGGTTCGGCAATTTGGCACCGGGCGCAACGCATCGAAGACTAAGGCTTTGCGCTTTCAGGTATGAGTGTTCTATATTCGTTCCGGGAGCATGTCACTGGGGCAGCTCACTGGGGCATGTCTGGATGTCACTGAGGCGTTAAAGGCCATCGGGATCCGTTTGGACCCGTTTCAAGCGGAGCCGGGGAAAAATTAGGCTCCGCCATGGCCCGTCCCCTCGGAGCCGGAAACAATCAGGCTCCGCCGTGATCCGTCCCCGGCGGAGCCGGGAAAATCCCAGCATCCGTAGTGATCTGTCCCCGTCGGATCTTGAAAAATCGCAGGCTCCGCATTGACCCGTCCCCGGGGATCCTTTGCAGCCTCAGGCTCCGACGGAGACGGATTGGACCCGTTGTCGGCACTGATGAGAAACCAATGCGAGTGCAGGTTGCAGATGGCAAAGTCTACGACGCCAACTCTTGCATTCGGCCCAAGCTCACGGCGGAGACGCGGAAAGGAAGTTATGCCAAGCAGGTGACTCTGCGAGTGATGCCCTTATCCCTGGGTGTGGACGTGGTGCTGGGGGGTGACTGGTTACGAGCACAGCGGCGGATCACCTTTGACTATGCACAGTATGGGAGTGTGCGGTTTGGCCATGGGTCACAGAAGGTAGTCATTGCGGGGTGCAATCCGGGGTCCTCGAACTCGGAGAGGGGCCAGGCTATGAGCCTAGTGGAGGCTCAGCTAATCAGCACCAAGCAAGCTAGGAAGGACTTGCGAGCCCTGAAGAACAGCGGGCAGGAGGCCTACATCATGTACTTGGCGCCTGACGGGACCTTCAAGACGGAAGCCTCCGACGACCCCAACTCTCCCTTGGAAGCAGCTGCTGCCTTGTCAGAGACCTCCTCCTCTTCATCATCGGAGTGTGACGTCGCCAGCCTAAGGAGGGGGGGGGAGGAGACCTCATGCGAGGAATACGGGGACAGCGATGGCACGGAAGCAAGCATGGCAACTCTGGCTTCGGACACTAGCTCCTCAGACTCGGAGGATCTCGACGCGGACGACGCAGCTCAGGAGCTAGTCTGCGCGGTGCGCCCGGTAACGTGCCCCACTTCTGCCACTCCGGCATTGCTGGACTGGGGACCATACCCCGTACGAGCTCGATGGGAGGCTTTTCAGATGTTGCCCCGAGAGCGCAGGGAACACGCTGCGCGCGATCACGCAGAAGGGTTGGAGCCTGATTGGGAGAGTGAGGCTCACCAACTGTGGAGGACAGCGCAGACGCTGCGGGAGTATACCGGTGCTCCATCAAGGAGAAAAGGGCGTAGACGACGTGCGCCAGCAACTGCAGCTCCAGTGGTGACGGCGGCTGAGCAGGTGCGGAGCGGTGGTGAGAACAACGAAGTCGAGCAGCGGAGCCGTGGTGAGGACGATGAGGCCGAGCAGCGGAGCAGCGGTGGAGCCAAGCTCAAGCAGACCCCAGCTCAGTCAACCCCTCCTGACGAGGAAGACGCTGAGGAAGTCCCACAATGGATATGGGACGAGCTGGCGGAGCTGAAGAAGGCATATGTGGACGTGGTGGGCATGGAGCTTCCCAAGGGCGTCGTGGACCGCGACCACAAATCGCCGCTGCGCGTGGACCCCGAGTACCGTGATGGCGCACGACACAAGAGGTGCTACAAGCTGTCCATGGAGGAGTTGCGACAACTTCGTGGACAACTGGACGAGCTCTTGGCGAAGGGTTACATCCGCCCCTCATCCTCACCTTGGGGCAGTCCGGTCTTGATGGTACCCACGCCCTCGAATCCTAAGGAGCTACGGCTAGTAATTGATTACCGTCAGATCAATGAAATCACCGTAAAGGACCGTTATCCTCTTCCCGATGTACAGTCTCTCATTGATGATCTGCAGGGAGCGACTATCTTGTCTCCGATGAGTCGGAACTCCGTGAAGATAAGGTAATGCCTCCACGTTTGAGTCGTGCAGTGATTAATCGCTGCTAACTCCCGTTCCCCTGCATGGTAATTTTGTTCCGCTGATGAGAACTGCTTGCTCTCGAAGGCGATCGGCTGCAGGCCCTTCCCCAGGTCCTGCATCAGTACCCCAGCCAGTGCCACCGCACTAGCGTCCGTCTGTACGACGAATGGGCTGGTGCCATCATGAGCTGCCTTCTGATCTGGAAGGATCAACGTAGGGGCTGTGGTCAGCACGGTCTTCAACCGTTCGAACGCCCGCTCCTGCTCTGGGCCCCACTCCCAGGGCACTAAGTTCTTCGTCAGCTTGGTCAATGGGTGAGCTAGATCGGAGAACCCCTGGATGTACCGGCGGTAGAAACCGGCCAGACCCAGGAACTGTCGCACATGTTTGACAGTTTCCAGCTTGGGCCAATCCCTTACTGCTGCGATCTTGTCCTGCTGGGGTCGGCATCCTTCACGATCAATGACATGCCCGAGGAACCGTACAGAGCGCTTGAAGCACCACAGCTTCGATTCCTTCAGCCGGACTTTGTTCTGACGACAGACCTCCAGCACCTGCTTCAAATGGCCGAGGTGTTCAGTTGGATTCTTACTGAAGATCATGATATCGTCCACGAACACCCTGCCACTTCAATCGGCACGGGCGACCGCCACGGCGGCGACGGACGGTGAGTTCGCTGGATTCGTCCAGACCGTCAATCACGCCGCCATCGCACAGGTTGATCTCACTGGCTACGACACGGACGACTATGAGGACCTCGCCGACGGTAGCTTCATCGTGAAGCCGCGGACTCCGGCCAATTCGGCAAATCATGCGTCGGAGTCCGCGGCCCACACACCTCAGTCTGGTGGTGCTTACGCAGACTGGTCTGGTGGTGCTTCCCGTACCTATGGTTGCGGCAAGCCACCATGGGGCTTCCCCGCTCACGCGGGTACGTGGGGGATGCCCTTCTTCCTCTCCTTCCTTCTCTTAATCTCTGTCATGGGAGTGGGTGCCGCCGCCTTCACGACGGCCAATGACGGCGAGCCTGTGCAGGTATCGGGTCAGGCTGCGCAGCAGCCTGTGCTGTGCAGGGGAGGCCTGTGTGTCTACCCGGGCATCGAGGAGCTGAGCCCCGACACTCTAGACGCAGTGCTTGCATCCCTCGGAGGGTGCGATCCTTCTGCTGTGCCGCCTGACCGCCACCTGCGGGAGTGGTGGAGGCAGGGGGTCCCGGGTTATGCCTTCCAGTATCCTGACCCACTTCTGCCCGGTGAACCACTTCTGCCTGGTGAGCCTCTCGGTGGGGCTCCACCGTCTCCGGACTACAACCCTCCTCCGTCTGACATTGACGAGGACGCGTCTGCTATTGACTAGATCTGGTTCTGGTTCTAGCAGTGCATCACTTTAGTGGTGGTGTGCTGAGATGTGCTTTGACCTCAACATGGTCTTCAATTTGGTTTTGGTTTTACTTTGACACCTTTGAAATCTTCAATCTGACTTGCTGGCGCAGAGGTTTTCAGTAGTTTAGCGGGACCTTATTGCCCGTATGTTTCTGCTCTTGTGCTAGCTAGAGGGTTCCAATTTGTGTATCAGAATGGCACAGTTGGATTAGCAGTTAGGCCTTGTCAACCTAGCTCCTGCCCTAACTAGCAAATCTTACATTTCTGACTTGCCTGTCAGTCACCACCCACAGTGTTGGGGTGCTGTGCTGAAATCTGTATAGGCAGCCCTGACTGGGAGTCTCGGTGCAGGCCCCTATGACAGATTCCTAGGTAGCCAACACTGGACCGGTGACTGATGACTGTTCGTGCTGTGACACACCAAGGTGTCACAGGTAGCTAGAACCGAGACCGTTCCGACTCCGAGACCGTTCCGGGTATATCTAGCTTAGGGTTTATTTCTTATGATAGATCATTCTTGCATCTGCCATTTCCACACCTGAGTTCCTAGGGGCTGTCATCACATTCATTCAACGGAAGCTATAACACCCGTATTATCCTGTGTATAGCTTCACAGTTTCACGGTTGACATATGCGAGAGTAGCATACATGTTTTCTTGTAGTGCTTCACTGTGTGCTTGTTCTAGCACGATCCGAATAAGCAAACGCATGGAATGGGTCCACGACCTGTTGATATATACCCAAACAATAATTACTAGATGGGAACAAGCAAAGCCGACTCAAATCAACTTTGAACTTAATTGATAAGCGAGGATCATATTTACCGTAGTAGACCGAAACCTAAACCCGTTATTGAGACAAGCATTGCAAATGCCATGGGTGTGACACAAGCGCACCCGACATTGGTCATATCTAGGAGTCTAATGTGGGCCAACACCGGGACTCCCGGTCATGGCTACCCGCCAGATCTCAATAGATAGAGCTTCGTAGCAGAGTCAAATCAACACCCTCTTGACCGACATCCTTACGCTACTTTCCCAAACGCATGCGACATAAAGTGTTTTCAATTAATATCCGCCTACAAGATATGCTAGAAGCCGCTATGATTTGTAAAGAAGCAAAACCAACATAAAGCTATTCTGAATATGATAAGAAAAGGGTCCATGTGCCTTCCTTCACACCTCCAAACGGGCAACGCCCCCTTTTCTCGGTCTCGAAGTAAAGATGGCATTTTAGTTCCTTGCCGGGAGAAAAGCACCATTGTCTCATAGACTCTTAGGCTATGGACTAGTTACGACAAGTTTTGAGGTACCTAGTACCACTTAGCTAATTGTTACCGCCGAACGAAATTGCTAGCCGTGACAGGAATCTAGAATCGACACAAAGTATTTCGTGCACCGTAATCTATAAAGTGCTAAATTGTCCAACTACATGTTGGTGCAACAAGATTCCAAAAGGCTATGTGGCACAGCAAGCACACCTCGGTAGAATATTACAGTGTTCGTTGCATGTAGGGTCACGGCGGTTTATTAACTAAATTCCCAAGGGTTAGAGAACAAGAAGAGATGCCGACATTCCTCAACATATATGCTAAACCAAAGCATACTTTCAGCCGATCATTTTTTCAAATTACCCGCCATCTATCACCAAGTTTTCCTTGACGTGGCGTATACATGGTAACACTACGCAGCAACTTTCAACTCAATACACCGGTTGCATGAATTTGCGATGTATGTATCATCTTACGTAAGTGTCCAAGGTGCTATGCCAACACTCGGAAGATTGCCTGTGAAAGACAATGATACGCTGCATTAGAATTCAAGATACCGTAGACATCTGTTACAAGCAAGTATGACCAACAAACTAGGGTGCTGCACCTAAACATAATCCCGGCCTCGCTAAAGCGACACAAATGTATCCCTAGAGAGGCGAAGTGCCAGAAAAGATTTTATTTTCTTTGGAACTACACGTCAAGTGAAACAAATTTAGAAAACGTATGAGCAAGAGTGAAAAAAGTGTGGCATAGATATCATGAATGCTTGCGCCTGTATTTCAAGCGTGTTTGTGGCATTTGAGGGTCACCTAATGTTCGTGCAAGATTTTATCACCACTGGAGTCCAAAAACGGGATCCATTTGCCTTCGCCCTCTACAGAAACGAACTCCTTGATACTGTCAGGCGCTCCTGGATGCCGCGGCGGCTGAATTCCAGTCACTTTCATCCATCTCTCTCCTGTTGACTCCAACATGTATTCGTAACCTCGAATCTGCACGGAAAAAGGAAAATCGTAAGTTCTACTTGCTTATCACTCGTGACGAGAAAAGGCAATGGAAACAAGAATTATGAACCGGAAAAATATGTAGCTTTAAAGTACGCGGGCAGATGCTTTCCCACCATATAACCGTTCTTTGGCATATTTTCCATATTCGTAGGCCGCTGTAAGGTAAACGGATTACTGTGTGCAAAGTGCGGTTTTTGTGTTAGATCTGGAAGTCGCGCGAATGTGAAAAGCAAAACGCTTCATTTCAACCTCCGAATTGGGCAGTAACT